>JBBBDQ010001310.1:512500-577500 GCA_037127315.1 Ascarosepion bandense
AACCTGCATCCTCTCTCTCATGCTTCTTTCTCTGTCCACTCCACTCTCATCCGTATTTTTATCCTTCTTTTACCCACTTCCTGACACCCCTTATAACCTGTCACTCTTTCTCATAACTTTCCTCCTATGTAACCCCCTGCAAAACAGTAGCAGTAAAATGCCTTGCTTGGGGCGATATGATTATAAAAAAAAGTATTATCTAGAAATTAATATTAATACATTTATTACATTTATTTTTATGTATTGGTAGGCATAAGTTAGATTCATGAAGAGTGGATCTGTAGAAAGATCGTGATGTAATGTAGTATTTTAAGTAGGTACCTATACTCATTTTCAATATCTAAATTTTAAATTGAATTTTTAAAAATAAAAAGTTTTCTTGAAAGTTTATTTTAGTTTTAATTAAACGCCAAATGATTAAATTTATTATTTCCAGTAAGCAAAATATTGTGGTGTATTTCAAACAGAAATTATATTGATTGGAATCTAACATTTTTCAATTCATTTTTAATCTTTCAATTTTTCGTCTATTTGTAGGCGATAGACACATTTGTAAACAAATGTTATTTCTCGGTTTTAAATCTTGCAAAAATAAAATATATATCTGTGACACATTATTTTGGAAAATTAGCAAATTTTATGTTAAATTAATCTGATTTACACAAGTATTACTTATTTATAGATAGAAATTTAAAATAAAACTATTTCCCAATCATAGAGTGGAAAATTTTTAACCTCTCTACCGTATATCAATCGTGTTGAAAGGTTGTCAGATAAGATAAGTGTATGGCGATCACAAGTGACAAAATTGTACAAATTTTTTCGAGTAAGGGGAAGAAACTCTGACCTTTTAATTTGCGCTTAGAAATTACCATGCATTAAAGAAAACAACATTTAAAAAAAAAAAAATTAAATTGTTTTAAAAATAGGGAGTCAAAACGATTTGTATTAAACTTTTTATTTTTCGATTCCTAAATATAATCTTCGTTTAAATAGTTTTTAAACTAACCCCAACAAATCTTTGAAGTATTTTAAAGATATTTTTGAAACTTTATAAGTTATTATAATTAAAAAAAATGAAAACAGTTGTTCTAAAATTCCATTAGTAATCGAAAATGTTTTCTTTAGATTATAATGTTAATTTTTATTATTTATTCAATCGATTAAAAGCTTATCAAATTAAATAATGTGATAGTTATAATGCATTTTTTATTTTATAGGCCAAATCTTTCAAAAAAATAATAAATGATTGACATTCCTTAATGAGTTCTGCGTTTAACTAATAAAACCATTTATCGCAACAAAATTTATTTTTTTAAATTTCATGAATTTACGCACAGGGGGTAACAGATGTAAAAAATATTTTAGTAAGTTTTTAAAAGTAATAATTTAAAAAGAATTATTCATTTGTGAATAAGTTCTGAAAGTTTTATTAAAATCCGTCAATAATTTGATTTTTGCAAGAATTTCCAAATTAATGTGTTTGTCACCGGAAAAAAACTGAATTATGTGATATTACGTTTCCCATTGTGAACACTCGTAACGATTTTGTCACCCGCTAATGAAAATCAAAACGAGATGTTTTATCAAAATTTAGAACGTGTTACAAGGGGTTAAAATTTTAAAAAAAATAATTAAAAAAAATTTTGTTTTTTTTCTCTTAATAATGATAGAAAAAGTTCGTTTGGGATATTTTTTTATTCATACTATGCTGTTTTTTTTAGCGATTTAGTGGAGGTACGTAGTTTTAAGAGAGTGTTTATACTTGATAGTGATGTTTTCAAAATAGTTTTTCCTTAAAGGGTCATGTTTCGATTTAAAACGAGAGTTAGACCGTCTGTCTAAACGTATTATTTGTGTTCGTAGATGCTGTTTTTTAGATCACGTGATGTCTCTCCCCTTATTTTTGCATTGTAGACATTTTATCTGATATAGAAGTGGGCATTTGAGTAAACCCTTAGATGCGAAAGTTTGTTTCATGCTTTACCGCAGTCCACTTTTATGTTTACATACAATTTATTTCTTATATTGAGCACTTTAACCCATAAATATAGCATACCTTAAAACGATATTTTTATCATATATATATATATATATATATAAACTAATTAACTACACCTTGAAAACACAAAAATAAAAAAAAACAAAAAACATCAATGCAAAATAACATGCATAGCCTGCCAGATAAACAAAGGAAAGAGGTAAAAAGCATAATGAAAGTACCATCAACTTAAAATATTAACTGCCATGCCAGAACGAAAACTGGCAGAGAATAGAATTGGAATCTAGTTGAAAACGCCAGAGACACAAAGCTTAATAGCTCGTCCTGATTTCACGTTATGAAGCAATTCTGAAACGGTTCAGCAAAGCTTTTTGTTTATTTAACCTATTCAATATTTTAACATGGCTACCTGAATTTTTTCATAGCAGAATCTTTTTGAAGCACGTTGACGCGTGTTGAAATCCTCATAATATTTAGTATTGTTGAAGCTATATGAGATGTATAAACACATCAAAAAGCCAAACGCTTCAAAAAGTTAAAATTTGGCCCCAAAAGAAATTAGCCTGTTGTATGTTGTATGCTCAAGAGTAAAAGATTCTAAAATATTATTCGTACTTGTTAAAAAGAAATAAAAGAAATTGAAAAAACAAAATTAACATAAAATTAAATTAAAGAATTTATTTATTCAATCGATTAAAAGCTTATCAAATTAAATAATGTGATAGTTATAATGCATTTTTTATTTTATAGGCCAAATTTTTCAAAAAAATAATAGATGATTGACATTCCTTAATGAGTTCTGCGTGAAGTAGAGTTTTTGTCAAAGTATTTTTCCAAACAAATCAGCTTATTCAAATTTTATCGATTGGTTTGCTAAATTGAACGAAACATAGAGATTGCAATCATTGTTAACGAAAATGTTAGCGATAATTTCAAGAATACTGTGAGGATGTCGCGTTGACAAAAAATTATATTATATATAAAAGCTCCAAGAAAACATATGCAAAAACAATATTGCATTTTTATTAAATAAGTATTTATTATTTTAATCATTAAATTATTTTTAAAATGCTGGGAATATTTTTATGTTAAATAATAAAACTTAATTTTTCCAAAAAATGAATGAAAATTTATTGTACGCACCCAAGTAAAACCAACTGTACTTATTTGCATTTCTCCTCAAAATTTGATCAATGTGTGTCAATGTGTGATGGACGAACGGACTAATGGAAGTTACAGAATTTTGCTTATAGATTTATAAACTCATTTTTGAAGAAATTTTCGCACATTTATAGTAAGTGTGATAATATTCCTGACACCGTTATACTCCGTAATGGTGTTTTATTGCCACAGGTTTAAATAACCTGCTGGTATTCAGGCTTAACTTAATGAAATATATCAATTTTCTTCGATTTTATTGATAATCTACTCGCTATCGATTTGTTTATGTGCTTAGTTAAAGTTGTGTTTTTAAATTTAGTAATCAGAAAGAGTTTTATTACTTAAATGTTATGAATACTCGTCGGAGAAGGTATATTTTTCTCAAATAAGATTTTTCAAAAATTTAGACCGGCAGAGGAAAATAAATAAATATGCAATTTAATAAATAAACAGAGCGTCTACTCAAATACGAGTATCCACTAAAAATAACGTTTAAGTAATAAAAGTTACAGTGATGTGTGTATCTGTGTATCCAACGAGTGTTAGACTATAAGATTTTCTCTATAGTTTATACTCCCCATTTATATGAATCAAGTTAACACCAATGAAATTAGCCGCCTGAGAATCGCTTCATAGTGTGAAATTTAAAATTACGGTGATGGTTTGTGTCTCTGACGTTTTGAGTCATATATCTGGATCTGTAATTTTATCACGTTGTTCACGTCGAATGTCGCAGCTGAAATCGAGACTATTCTGACCAGCAAATGTTTTTTCATAAAAAGTCATTTATTTGAAAGGAGAAATAGAGTGGAGATGACGGCAAACTAGTTCTAGATTGTTACCTCAAAAGTAAGCCTTTGGCAAAGGAATTATGAGAAAAAACGATGGTAACAAGAATAAAGTCTGGAAGACCAAACATATATTTAAAAGAAATTACTTTTGAAACCTTTAACGTAAGGAGATAAATAGAAAGACAGGTCGATAGGGAAAATATGAACAAGAAATATATCGCCATAGAGAAGAAAACCTGGAAAGCTGATGTCACCCTCGGCTCGAGAAAATTTCGAGATGAAAGGAACGAAATTGACAAAAAAAAAAAAAATATCAGTAAACATGTTGGTATTTACTTCATAAGGAATAAAGAGCGGAAGAACGTGGAGACCTAATTAAGCTATTGCATTTCATACCGTCACCGAACTAAACCACTTAATATAAGCAGGTAGTTATTGATAAATTGAACGTTCATAAAAAGTATAAGGTAACAGATCTGTAAAGGCTGGATGAGGAAAAAGTGTGGCGCAAGAAAATAAAAAAAGAAAGAAAGAACTACAAAAAGAAGCGTAATTTCCCGAAAGGAAACTAAAATTTACGAGGACACAATTGCCTGACGAAGCGAAAAATATAAAACACTTCAAAAAGAAAAGAAATGGCAAGCCAAGATTGTAGAAAATATAGAAAATAACACTTACAAACTGTCACAAAGTATCTAAAGATGAAGAAATTGACAATCAAAGAAACAGTCGTGATTATTAAGACAAAAGCGCTTGTGAAAATAGCTGGTACATCAAAATAAATTCTAGAGTACTGAGATAAGTTACACTAACTCAGTGTTTCTAAATTTTTTGTAAGCAACGGCACACCTAGGAGCAAATGAAAATATCACGGCACACTTAACAAAATTTTTAAAGGGTATACATTTAAATGTTATGAAATAAAACCATATATTAAAAGCACACACACACACACACACACACACACACACACACACACAACTTTATTTCAATATCTCTATTCAACCAATTGTGCAGCTTATTTAGTATTAAATCTGCATTTCTTATTTACTCTTACTCTTGGGCTTTGCGTACTGTGAACATTAGTAAAAGAAAACAATAAAAAAGCAACCACATTGTGGTACCTAAAAACCTGCTGTTTCTGTTGTCTTTTGGATTTGATAAAGAATGGAACACACGAACCAATCAATAAAATCTTTGCCCCGCCATATCTCCTGGAATTTCAAAAAATTGTTCCAACACAGACCATATTTTGCAGAGAAATTTGTAGATTTAATTTTTTTTATTAATAGCTGTCTTGTTTAATTAAGTGGAACCAGCACAAATTCATATATTTCGTTCGTCGGAGATCATTGGTTATGGCCTGTCATATGATTAAAAACAAATACAGGTCAAAAATAATATTTTTAAGAATAATAAATGATAGTTTAAATAGTTTAAGATCTTCAAAAAGAAAAAAAAAAGAACTTTTGTATGGATATCTGTTTCGTATATGAGCGGAATCAAAGTTTGAATATTTTCATGCATTTTTCTTTCATTATAAATAAAAAAAGTGCTTCATTTCTACAATCGCTTCCCCGTTTTGCAAATGTATCCTGGACTTTGGATGCTTTTTAAAAGTAGATATAATGATAACAATGATGGAACTTTTCCCCACACTGAAATTAACGATTCAAATGGAAATGGTTATCAGAAGTTAAAAAATCATCTTATAAAGATTTTGGATTTGTAGATTTAACAACTGTTATGGCTAACATTCTAATTTTGTTTCTCATATTTTTAGTAATATGTGTCATCAGAAATGACATGGAACATGGAGCTAGAACAATCTACTCAGTGGACTAAATAAAAGATTCGGTTCGAAATTTACCTGAAGAAGATTTGAGCGAACAAAGACCGAAACATTGTTTACGTGACAATAAAGAGGAGAACAACTAAGAACACCCACGACGTCTATGGACATGGAGAAGCCTAGGAGGCGACATGAAAAACGAAATGACTACATAAGCATAAACAGGAGATTCAAAAACGCAGTGGTTCAATACAAAACCTTTCCAGGCGCTGACTGTGGAAGCGACCACGTTCCAGTCATCTGCAAACTAAGAGTTAACTCTGGAGAATGAAGAAGCCTAGTGCAGCATCAAGACTGAAATATAACACGCTCGTGAGTGACCTCAACCTGCAGAAAGAATTCACTAACAGCGTGGAAAACAAATACGAAGAACAAATTGGCAAAGGACACTCGAAATTGGACTCACTGAAGGAAGCGATAGTGGCATCAGCGAACAACATTACCCCAAAGGAAATCAGACGCAGAAGAAAAAACGAGTGGATAACTGAAGAGATTCTTAACATGATGCAAAGGAGACAAAAAATGATGCAAAGACATTGAACGGAATACAGGAAAATACACAAGGAAATAAGGAACAAATGCAGACAGGCTAAAGAGGAATGACTCAACGACAAATGTGCAGAAGTAGAGGGATTGAGTGAGACTAATAAAGCAGACATGCATAAAGAAATAAAAGAACTGACAGGACAAAAGCCTGCTCCTCAACAGGATGCATAAAATCCAAGGATGGAACGATAATATTGGAGAAAGAGGAAATACTCCATCGATGGGAAGAATATATAAAAAGATCTTTTCCACGACAAGAGAGAGCAACCGATAATACACAAAGGTGAGGGCGGACAGGAAATATTAAAGTCTGAAGTGGAAGCTGCAGTGGCCAAACTGAATATAAACAAAGCAGTTGGACCAGACGGCATTGTAATAGAGCTGCGAATGGCCCTGGAAGAATTCGGCATAGAGAAAATTACAGAAATATTAAGTGAAATTTATAATAGTAGTGTAATACCAGATGACCTAAGCAAGTTGATTTTCATAGCATTGCTTAAGAAATCAGGTGCAAACGAGTGCGAACCCCACCGAACTCTCAGTTTAATGATCGTCCGCATCCTGATGAAAAGAGCGAGAAGTAGAATCAGGCCAGAGATATGACAAGAACAGTGCGCTTCGTCAAAGACACAGGAACAAGGAACGCCATATTTATGATTAGGATGCTCTCCGAAAGGGCAATACAAATGAAGAAGAACTTGTACCTATGTTTTATCGATTATGCAAAAAGCCGTCGACAAAATACGCCACAAAGAATTGATGGAGATACTCAGCAGCTTCGATATATTTGGGAAAGCCGTAAGCGTAGTCAAGAATCTGTACTGGCAGCAAACTGCCTGCATACGGACAGGTAACAAATTCAGCAGATATACAAAGATAGAAAGAGGCGTAAGACAAGGATGTGTCTTTTTACCGGATCTGTTCAACTTGTACAGTAATTTTTCTAGGGACCCTAGATGTTATGCCAGGATTTATCATCGGAGACCACAATTTGAACAATATAAGATACGCAGATGATACAGTACTGATTGCAGACACAGAAAGGAAACTACAAGACATCCTACAGAAGGTGGCTGAAGGGAGTGACAAAAAGGACTACAAATAAACTGCAAGAAAACCGCAGCAAAAAGAGCAGCCCAAAATACCAAATACAGATGGGGTATATTAAAATCAAGCAGGTACAAAAATTTAAATACCTTGGTAGTGTTCTAACAGAACACGGAAAGTACGACACATATCTGAAGGCGAATTGGCACGAAGAAGGACACATTTCAGAAGTTGAGTAAAGTATTAAGAGACAGGAAACTTTCACTAGAAACAAAGCAAAGAGTACTGGATTGCTATGTGATGTCAGTTCTTCAATACGTCAGTGAATGTTGGACAATATCATCAAAGATGAAGGAAAAACTTGAAGCAACTGAAATGTGGTTCTACATAAGGATACTGCGGATATCATGGACCGATGTGAGCAATGATGAGGTTTTGGAAAGAATGGAAACGAAAAGAAAATTAATATTGAGACTACTAAAGTTCCTGGGACATGCAATGAGGAAGGAAGGTTTGAAGAATCTGATATTAATAGGCCAGATAAAGGGAAAAAACGACAGAGGAAAGCAGTGTTTACATATTTGAAGGGCCTGAGCAGGTGGATGGCAGAACGGGGGTTGCGTGGTACTACAAGAGAAAGCATGCTAACAGCCACCAGGGATAGGGAGACGTGGAAAGCCATGATCGCCTACGTCTTGACAGGAAAAAAACATAGAAGAAGAAAGAGCGGAAATACAGAGTGACAAACAGTACGTACTGTTGTTCCTTTACTATTTATGGGTTCGTTCAATTTTCTTTTTGTCTACCATCAATACGGTGTTATCTATGCATATTATGTTTTGGGAAGGATTCTCTCTTTCTTCACGTTTATGTTCTGTGTTCCCTGAAGACGTAAATGGTCATGGCTCTCCCCAACTTCCTGTCTCTTGTAGCTCCTAAGAAACTTTGTCTTACTGTTATTTCTTCTAAGTTCTGTTTCTCCATCCATTTAGTTAAGCTAACTAAGTATGTTATTCGTTGTTTTCTTATGTTCCTCTTGCCCTCTATTTGTCCCGTGAGTATCTGATTTTTCAAGCCTTCGTTATATACCCCAGAAAATCAACTGTCTGTTCCTGATGTTAAGTATTAGTTTACTTTTTGTTTTTACTTTCTCCAAAGTTTCATGCTTGCTCACATGTTCGGTCCACTGTACCCTCAGCATTCTTCTGTAGAATCACATTTCTCCACAAAAATAAATAATCTGACAGGAATGACTGTCATGGCAAGGTAATGTTACACGACCATAGTACATAAGAAGAAGAATACTTTCTTTTTTCTTTTTCCGAAATAAAGTCTTTTTTTCTCCTGGTGAATTACAACTACAAGAAACAATCACTTATGTATTTTCCAACTTTGGTAAGAAATTTCTTCCGTGTGCTGTTTTTTTATTTTTTGTAGCTTTTAAAAACTGAAATCATTGTTTATTTCTTTTTTTTTTAAAGAAGATAGAAACCTGTTTGTGAAAGCAGTTAGTCATGCTTTTTAGTTTAAATATTGATTCATAATGATTAGACCGGTGAAACAAATTTGCGAATTTGTTATCGAAAAATCAATAGGGTCGTCAACTATTTGGTATCAAGATAACTGAATACTAAACAGTTTCTATCAAACTGAAAACTGAACTCGTGACATGAGAAGCTACGTCTCCCGATATGATTACTCCATGTTGGCCCTCAGTATTGATAAATCGGGTCCATGACGAATATCCAGGACAGGTTTTCTTTTTCATATTTATGAGGGAGATAACGATTAGAACGCTTAAATGAAATACAATTCGCCACCAGTCGAGCAGCAGTAACTCCGACAAAAGAACGTAACAAGATTCTATGTCAACCTCAATTAATAAAGAGAAATTAAAGGAGAAACGCCCTCGTAATTTTATATTAGAATAATTTCTCTTTTGGCCTCTTTTAAATATTTTGTTTAATTTGATATTTTCCATGATTTTTAAAACTATAGAAAAATTTCCTGTAGATTTCTTATTCTCAGCTGATAATTAAAAATGATTGTGTGTAGACAATAAATACCAGAAAACCACAATTTGTAATCGAGGCTTTAAAATTTGTTTTTCGTCTTTTAGTCAGTTAATAATGAAGAAATTGTAACGCTTCTAACCTAATTAGGATGTACGTTGTGGTATAATAGATATTGGCTCGGAATGAGAAATAAATAAATAGCCTTGGGATAAGTATTAATCCAACTCTTCTCCCTCCAGCTATGGGTTGAATAGCAGGACAGATTGGGTTCTGTAGCTTTGATTGACAACCAGTCTACTGCAGAAAGTAATGGCAACCTAGTGCAGGAAAATCTTATGCTGAGTCAGTCATGTTTCAAAAGAGACGCGGTCGCTTAAGTGTGTATCACGTATGGCAATTAACTGACGGACTAACACAATTTTGTATTTTATTATAAAACATCAACAAAAGACTGATATCGACATTTATATAACTTTGGGCAAAATATACACTTCAACGAGATGAACGAAAATAAAAGAATTTCTTGTATTTCAAAATAATGCAGTTGTTCCAAGAACATGATTTTAGTTAAATAAAACAATATTAACTTTTACCTTTCCATATGTTTTTGCTTTTAGACATAGATATGTGTTTAAATATTGTCAATGACAGACTAGCATCACGTTTATTCTATTATTGTATATTGTGAAATCACGAATTACTGTTAAATATGAACCAGGAAAATAAAATGAATTATGTAAAAAGCAAAACGGAACATAAAACGCGGGTTATTGTTATTAGAGTTATGCAAAATCGTGACAAATATAAAAACGGTATTCATGCACCTGATTAAGGTTTTTTTCACAGATCTTTTGAGGATACCACAGGACATCAATGAAATAGAAGCCATATCAGCAAAAGACTAAAAATAATAATTTCAAACGATTTTAAGAGCGATTTTCTTTGGATTTGTCACATCATGAATTTTATTTTTGTTCCACATTTAATGCTTAGTTAGGTTAGCGGATATTACGAAATGACCGCCGTTGTCGAATATTTTTATGGGGTATCTAGTGAGATCAAACCCACAAGTAGTGGCTAACCAAACTTGCCTTATTAGATATTGCTCCTCCACGATGAAACGCTTGATTTTCAGGCTTTATGGTTTGTATGATTTTCAGGGATGGCGATTAATCATTATTTAAAATAATAATAATGATAATGAGATTTTACAGTTCACACAGACAGAACAATCAAAGCTAATCCGCAAGACATCGTGATCAAAAACCACAAAAATAGTGTACTTTCTTGTTGACATGGAATTCCTTGAAGATTGCGATGTATCTTTGAAAATTATCAAAATACAAAAATCGTGAAGCGGAAATTTATAAAATGAGGAACATGAAGACGTCAATAATTCTGCTTGCAGTTGGAGCCCACGAATTGATTGGAAACGTTCTTATAGACTCATTGAAAGTATTCCTTGTACCTCATGCCTTGAAGAAATAGAAAAATTGGTCTCATAAATACTGACCATACATTACAATGAGCTTTATCTATGTAAGATGTGAGAGTACTTGTGTTTTTATTTATTTACTTTACAAAAAATGATTAGTGTAAAATGTCATGCAGCCATTTCTGACCGTAGGTATCTAGTTGGAACCCGGATGAAAGTGTGTATACAACATAAATCAAAGGAAAGGAGAAGACTAAAGTGAAAATCCTGTGGGGATGTTCTGCTACTGATTATAACGAATTTAGGGGGCAATAAACGAATTCATTCCCGATGAACAAACAGAAAAATATTCTACCTGATTTTTGACCTTAGATCACTGGTTGGAACTCGGGTGAATATATGTATACAGCAGAAATCAAAGGAAATAATGATAATAGCCTAGTGGGTGCAAGCGTTGGTTATGACCGAGGGGTAGCGCAAACTTGAACGTAGTGGAAACAAGGTGAGCAATAACTGAGCTCTACTAAATTAAAAACAAAACGAATTATCTCCCCTAGACATGGATACCTGACGAGAACAATCCCTCCTCATCCCTTATAGATTAAACAAAGGGTTCAGTTCGAAATTCCCTTAAGATTACTCAAATGGACGAGAGGACACAACAGCGGAAATGTAGTGATAACAACAAAGATGAGGACAATCATCCGTATGTAAATAACTTAACTGATTCATTTTTGTTTTTCTCCGCACAAAGTTGCATGAGATTTGTACAATTTAATAACATTTTTGCCTTTCATTGATTTGTTCATTGTTGTTCATACATGTTTATATTTATTATTGCTGTTCTAATATTTTGTTGTTTTTGCTCGTGTTAGTAATTATTAGAAAGAGACAAGTTAAATAATTAGGGCGCATAATGAGAAAAGAAAGTTTGGTGAATTGGACGTTCACAAGGTGCATCGAAAGCAGTCCAAGCAAAAAAAAAAAAAAAGGCATCAAGTAATCTATTTGATAAATTGGATCAAATGGAAATCGCAGAAAAGATAGCGCAAAGACAAAGAAGGAAATCATTAAGGAGAAAGAAATATTTAGATCAACAAAAAAGACAAGAAAAATATAGAGAAGAGGAGCGTGGAACCACCTCTTAATTTCTGTTGTTCTCAGGTCCCCCCACCCGGAGCTGTTAGCACCTGTTAGGGGATCCCAGCTTGGGCAAACAGTGAACACCCAAAGTGAAGTCCATACATGAAAATATAAAAATACATTAGAAAAAATTATCAGAAATACATTTAGTAAAAATAAATAATAAAATTAGCAACAATACATTTTTGGAAAAATAAAATTACCAAAGCACACAAGAAAACTTCGGCATTAAATGCCCCACAAGAAGGTGATATGCTGTTAAACAAACCTATCAATCCCCGTTATTTTGAAGATTCATTGATTTGCTTTTACGGTTATCAACCTTTTGAAGGTTATTCAAACCAAGAATTTTTTATATTGTAAGAAATTGGAGATAACAACGATTTACTCACATAATTCTTATTAAGTAGCTTATCATTGTGGATTCCTACATTTCTCAGAAGTATTTGCACTTTATCCATTACACACCCTGCACATCTAAGGTTACAGGATTTGATATTCTCAAGCGATTATCCATCTAATTACTGACCAAGCTCATCGTTGCTTAACTTCGGTTATCGTACGAAAAACGGGGTTTCAACAAGTCAGTCAGTTAAGTGCCATACGTGAAACACGCTTGGGCGATCATGTCTCGAAAGAGACATGACTGACTGGGCAGAAGATTATCCCGCAGTAGGTTGCCATTGCTTTCTGCGGTAGACTGGTTGCCGGCCAAGGCTATAGAACCCAATCTGTCCTGTTATTTAACCCATAACTGGAGGGAAGAGATGGATTAATACCTTTCCCAAGGGTATTTGCGCGTAAGTGAATGCAATGAATTCAACTGGAATTCGAACTCGGCTCCCCGATTTCTCGTTCCGAGCCGATATCCACTGGACCACCCGTCATTTGAAAAAGAAATATATTAACTTCATTTTGAAACTAGTTTCATTTTTCTATCTAATCTAAAAGTCGTTTTATGAGATTGAAAACCTTATCAATCAACCCTTGTAATTTGGAAGGAATACTTTAACTTCATACTGTTTTACAGGATTGGAGACTTTATCAAAAAGCCATTTAATAAATAATCATAAATATTATAACTTATTATTATTATTGAAAGAATCATCGTCATCGTTCGATTACTACAGTCAATGTGAAAGACATTACCGTTAAATCTGTGTTTAGTCATGCACGGAAAATGTATATTTCGAATTATAGCTTTCTTTGTAAACAACTCAATCGGTTTCTCTCTCTTTCTCTCTCTCTCTCTCTCTCTCTCTCTCTCTCTCTATCTTGTTTGCAATCTTTATAGTTTATATGAAATTTTTCATGATTTATGAATACAGGCAGCAGAAGTGACTACTTACATAAGGAAAATATTTGGGGAAATTTAAAGATGACCGTTTGATGCCTGTCATAAAACCGGACGGCCTGTATTTTTTTGATTAAAGCGATGTTTTTGCTTGTTAAATGAATTACAGTTAGCGTCGTAGTAGATTTGCAGTTTCGATAATGCTAATGAAACTGAACAGACGCTTATATTCGTTAATCTGTCCATTATTGTGTTGCACTGGAGGTGATGCCTTTGAGCTAAAATAACATCTGAAGCTGACCACAAAATTAAACAGATGCTTATCTCCAATCTGAAGGAATATAAAAACGTGCGATAATATAAGCCATGGGAAAGTATTATTAAATGAGAGGCGTTCATTGTTTTGAAAATATAGAGACGCAGAGATAATTTAAAAACAGTTCATTTGCTTACTTACATACAGACTCGCAAGTGGATAAAAAACAATATATGAAAGAAGATTAACTGAATCTGTTTTTATTACTGTTGTGAAGACAGAGAAACAATGTAGATATATTCGGAAGGGAACTCGGATTTTCATTATTTCAAGGATCGGGTGCGCAATTTTAATTTAAATTAGCAACAAAACAAATGGACTCTTTTTGCGCTTGCACAAGCGGAATTTCTCTCGGCAGGTTTAGTCAGATCTTAGAGAACGCCACTAAATGAACTTGTGTGTTGCATAGTCGCTGAATTTATGGCAAATGCATACAAATTTGATTGAAATATGAAGGCTTTTCGAGAGCATTACATGAGCCCCTACTATAAAAAAATGGTATCGTCGTTTCAGATTTAGTCAGGAATCCGTTGAAAGCGATTCACGATCTGGAAGACCTTGAGTAAGAATTCCCCAAAAAGTTAGATTGACATTCAAGAATGAGAAAAAACATCTGGATATTTAACGGTTAATCTCCGTCATGAAAGGTAAATTTACCAGAGATGAAAATTCATTAAATTCGATCAAGATCCAGGGCCTTCTTATAGAGACCCGTAAAGGTAGACTTCCTATAAACTGAAGTAATAAAAAAGGAAGGTGTTCTATGATTCAGAACATCTAAGAAGGGTAATGAACCATTGACCTCCTTATTTACCGTAAATTTAAGGGCAGGATGAACATCGTTGAGTAGGGAAAATAGGTCAACTTCTGAGTCATGCTGAAACACAAAACAAAAGTAAACCGTGGGCCGGGAAGAACCTAAAAGAAGGCTTTCCTCATAAAATCCCACAAAAATATTCGCCAAAACAGGACCCAAAGGGGAACCCATCTCTACAACATCAATCTGATGATATATGATATTATCAAAACTAAAATCGACAGACATGATGGCAAATTTCATGAGTTCAACAAAAACATATTCAGTTATAGTCGGAGGAGTTAAATTACTACGATATAGCGAATCGCTACAAATATTGATAGTCTCCGATAAAGAAACACAAATGAAGTGGCTTCAGATGTCAAACGAACACATAAATCTATCAGTGGCCTCACAATTCCGAATGAATTGAGAAAACGAAAAGGAATCTTTAATACAAAAGGAACCATAATGCTGTAAAACTGGTTGCAACATTAAAACCAGACACTTTGCGACTTTATGTTGAGAAGACCCAATCATAAAGACAGGGACGAATGGAGCCAGACGGTCTCAGTTCCTCAGTCATTTCAGAAGAAAGAACACCACTTTTTATCCATTCGACAAGACCTTTCTGAAATCGAATTTCGGAAGTCAGTGTGGAGTCATAAGTGTCAATGGAACCAAGACGTTGAAACTTGGAAGGGTTATTAAGTATACTTAACATTTTATTAATGTAATCTTGGCAGTCCATAAGGACAACGCCAGATCTCTTATCCAGTTTCGTAATAACCAGAATGGTAAACTTTGAAAAACAGTAGCTACTCTGGCATGCACGCATCGCTCATTCAGTAATGAATTAGAGCACTCTGGCTATTGGGTCGGTATAACGATAATATACGCGCTAAAAAGTCTTCCTTCTTCTACCGAGCGCCCATAGCCCAGAGGGAGAATCGCCGACTGACGCCAATTCTGTCGGGTTTCAATTCTGGGTTAAAAGCAATCGGAGTCTAACCGTACTGATGAGCTGTGACACAGCGAAATAGATCTGTCTGCGGATGACTATATATATTGTTTAATTACTTAGTTTTTGGTCATAATATAATTAAACCAGTGCACATTTGTATTAAAAAGTTATTGCAAATTGCCTGAAGACACCACTCATGTTAGAAACCTAGGTCGTGTAATAACTCGTTTACAAATGGAATTGTATCGAGGCAGCAGATAATTTTCTAAACATATATTGTGTGTTATATTTAACAACATATGTTTAGAATGTATATATATATATATATATATATATATATAGAGAGAGAGAGAGAGAGAGAGAGAGAGGAAAAATCAACGCATATTTAAATGGTTATAAATCGAGATTTATTTCGACTGTGCAATTTTACTTACATTGTCAGTGTTCTCGACAGGCTCCAAAGGAGAGTCTGTAATGTGATAGGTACTGATCTGGCGGCTAGACTGCAGCAACTTCCCCACCGTCGAAATGTGGCCTCCCTTTGTCTGTTCTATAAATACTTTCATGGCTTCTGCTCGGGCGAACTTAAGTCACTGGTGCCTCCTCAACAGGTGTTTACTCGTGCAACCAGATTGGCAACTGGGTCCCACCCATTCACAGTTAGTTTAGCCAAATGCAGACGACAATTCTACTCCTGCAGCTTCTTCTCTCGCACTTCCCGCCTGTGGAACTCACTCCCATATTCTTGCTTTCCTGACGGCTACAACCGCCAGAAATTTAAATGCAATGTCAATACTCATCTATTAACCACTAGACGCTAGCTCTCTCCCCACCACTGTATATCCTTCCCTTTCTCTCCACCTATGTATCTGTTGTCGCACCTGCATTCTCAGCTTTCTATTGCTCCTTTCTAACTAGTTTGTACTACTCCTCACTCTTTTCTAGTTAATCTTTTTACAGTTATGTAGCCCCCAGCTCATCAGTGGCATTTCTGCCTTGTTCGAGGTGAAATGATTAAAAAAAATTGTCTTGTTCAGGTCGTTGAAAAATTATTTTTCAAAAGTCTGAACGAAATAATATAAGTAAACTTGCACTGTCGAAATAAATCTCGATTTATAACCATCAAATATGCGTTGAGTTGTTCTATCAATATTATATAATGCTCTGCATAATATCCATCGTGCTCTCTAGTTTTATCTAATTAATAATTTATATTAATTAGATATAATATTTTGGATTATCCTCTCCGTCTTTATGAGTCTGCCATTCTATCATATATATATATATATATATATATATATATAATTGTGTGTATTTTCATTGATGCATGTTTTATTAAATAATATTTTTTTATTGATGCTTGTTTTATTAAATAATACAGACAAATTTTATTTATTTATTTTATGTAAATGTTTTTCATATTGTCTGATAAGCTGAATAGCATTATCATTTAATGAAGAAATAAAATCACAATATTGAAACATAATTTTTGTAATCTAATCCAAGCTTTCGTTCTTACATAAGCCATTTTCAAAGATGTTAGTTACATTATAATATAACAATTCACAAACAAACAGTAATGACAGTTTTTCTTTTTTTACATGGAAGATTTCTAAGCAACAACAAACTCGTGCATACAGGACGCTGGAAACGAATATCGCATTACAGCTCGTGACGTCACACATGACCAAGCGAGAGTGAAAACAAGAAATATTAAGTATGGGAAGCCATTGAAATATACCAATGGCTTCTGTTATTAATTATAGGCATTTGAGGATATTTGTAGAGATTTCATAGTTTTTGTTCATGTTAGATTTCAACTGTTTTATGTATATAGTTTCAAGATTTTTTTAGTTTTTGTTTACTGTTTTCATGTTTAAGTACGGTTGTGTTTTCAATGAGCGCTTTCAGGAATTGCGTATGTGACCAGGCATGTTGTTTTAAATGCCTAAAATTGTTAGAATTATTGTTTAAATATAGTGAAAGCGCGTTTGTGGTGTGACCAACATAAATTTTATTTAATCCGTTGGAGATACAATCCCCAGAAGGGACTTGAATTTATAAACTATTTTGGTTTTTGCAAATCGCAAACCGAGGGAGAAGAATCATTGCGAATAATTGAGTTGTATATAGATTTAGAGCAGTATATGATTAAATTATTTTTTTGCTAGGATCTGTTGTAGATATATTAGTATTTACTATTTCTTTTAAAATATGTAGATTGAGAAAATTCGCGACTGATACGGTTTCAAGTTTTCTTAGAAGTGAGTGATAGTAAGAGAGAATCTGCGATAATGCACGGGAAAAAGCAAATAACACATACAAAAAAAAAAAACTGACTGCGATCGGGGCTGAGAAACAGAGAGATAGAGAAAGATATATCCAGATTTCTATTTGGGTATATCTATATATAGAGAGAAGATAAACACACACACACACACACACACACACACACACACACACACACACACACACACACACACACACAAGGAATGAAAGAGATAGACGTTAAGTAAGGGACATAGTTGTGATATATAACTACATATCATCTCATATAATATATTTATAATTTCTAAGCTTGACTTTCATAAGCGGATTTGATGGAATTCCTGTCATCGTTCTAAAGAAATACCCACTGAGCTGGTCCATGTCCTCTCCAAACTTTATAACTACTGCCTCATTGCTTTCTGCTTTTCTTGCATGTTAGAAGTCCTCCTCAGTAGTTCCTATTTTAAAAATATCTGGGCAGCCCTCTGACTCCTCTAATTATAGCTCTTACCGATTTTTGCCCAAGGCTATTATCAATGCTGAAATAGTTAATCGTCTCACATCTTATAACCTACTCCTTTACAAACAATATGGGTTTCGATTCGCCAGGTCTACTGCTGATATGCTAACAACCACCACTGAATATATATAATACCAGTCTCTGTTGCTCTAGAGATCTCGAAAGCGTTTGGTAGGGTTTGGGATGCTGGCCTTCTGTGAAAGTTACAGGGCTACGGTCTTTCTGGACAATTATTTGATTTAACCCGATCGTTCCAATCAAATCTTGAAATGAAGGTTGTTTTGAACGGGTAAGCTTCCAGACCCTTATATATGAACGCAGGCGTCTCTTGAGGCTGTATCCCTCGTCCTACGCCTTTGCTGATCTTCATCAATGATTTCCTGATTTTCCCAAGTAAGCATCTGTGCAGATGACAACATCATTTACTCCCGTCTCAATAAAACGTCTGCCAAAGCTGACAAAATAAACCTTGCTGCTGCTTTTGAAAAGAACCGCCAATCTATGTTGGAATGGTGTAGGAAATGGTTCATAAATTTTCATGCTTCCAAAATGAGGCTTCTCTCCTTTAACCACCTGAGGAAACCTTTCCTATCTTCCATCAGTATGGATTACACTACTCTCCTAGAATGCAATTCACTGCGCCTCCATGGCTTCAATGTCTCAACCGACCTCAAGTGGAGCAACTACATCGAATTTATAACTGCATATACTGCTAGGAAGTTTGGGTCACTCTGTTGGCCCAGAAAAATTTTCTCGGCAAAATCCATCTTGCAAATTTATAAATCTACCATTAGCCCGTGCATTGCATACTGTTGCCATATCTGGTCGAGTGCTCCTGCTATTCATCTTTAGGTTCTCGACAAAATCCAAATGAGGATCTGCAATATAATCAGTCCTGACTTGACAGCCTTTAGTCACTTTCTCACCGACATAATGTGTCTTTCCTCTGTCTTTTTTACAAATATTTTCACGTCTTCTACACTGACGGGCTTCTTTCCCTAGTGCCCTGGCCACCCTCATACTACTAGATTGGTCTCAAGTTCCCACCCTTTTATCCTCAAACTAGTCAAATGTAACCGACACTTCTACTCCATCAGTTTTTCTCGCACTTCC
This sequence comes from Ascarosepion bandense, assembly GCA_037127315.1. Classification (NCBI taxonomy): domain Eukaryota; kingdom Metazoa; phylum Mollusca; class Cephalopoda; order Sepiida; family Sepiidae; genus Ascarosepion; species Ascarosepion bandense. The sequence continues at coordinate 531,764 of JBBBDQ010001310.1, forward strand.
TGTCTGTGGAACTCCCTTCCATTTAATTGTTTCTCTGATAGCCACAATCTTCAAAAGTTTAAATGCAACATCAGTTGCCATCTTCTATCTCCCTAAATCCCATACAACTCCAAGCTAACCTAATGAATATTTATGAGCTTTACTATACCTAAAAATTGAAAAACATTAATATTTTTGCTATTATATATATATATATATATATATATATATATATATAATTATTTCACCCCAAGCAAGGTAGTACTACCACTGGTGCACAGGGGGTTACATAAGAGGAGAGTGATGAGAAAGAGAGACAAGTTACAGGGGATGTCAGAAAATTGGTATGCAAAGGATGAGAACCCTGCTGTGAAGGGCGCTGCATGAGATTAGAGTTGACGAGGAAAACATGACACAAGGGTTTTCAGGGAAAGGATGCGAATCAAGGAGATAAGAGATGGCAACTGGTATTACATTTAAATTCTTGGAGATTACAACTATCAGGGAAGCAAGTATACGGAAGGGAATTCCACAGGCAGGAAGTGCTAGAAAAGACGTTTACTTGTTACAAGATAAAATCTATTTATTAAAATATAAATTTATTATTTTTTTCTTGCATTCTTTTGCACTTATTTCATATATATTATAAATGAATAAGTCACTAAATGTTACAAAAAAGCACCAGACTTCTACATAAAAATTATAAATGACGAGGTAAAAAATATCACAGAAAAATTGGGTATATGGAGCGGTAAGCAAGCTTTCCTGGCTCTAAAAGACCATAAATATAATTTTCCTAATAGCCTCTTGTACCAACTTATAAATCCAACAAAGACTGAATTAGGTAAAATAAGAAAAGAAATTTTAAAAAAACATGAGTAAGTTACTTTTTACTTAAAACTAAAACTAAAAATAATTTCATAAAATGACATCAAAATCATTTACCTATCAATATCTAAAAAAGATCGATGGAAGATTTGTATTTTGCTAAACAGAATTTCCTATTAATTCTGAGATTTTGGCTCCATCAAACGAACCTTGTGATACATCAAATGTGCTCATTTGTTTTTATTTTTTAATCCATGTTTCACCATAGTATATATTTTCGGCAATTTATAATCAATTATATGTTCAGATGGTATATTTATAAACTGTTTAGCAAAATACAAATCTTCCATCGATCTCTTTTTAGATATTGATAGGTAAAAGTTTTTGATGTACATTTTAAATAAAATTAATGAAATAATCCACATAGACAGCCACGGATTATACAGAGATGACGGATTAATGTTAGTGTAGACAACAAACGAGAAAATGACAAAATAAGAAAAATGCTTTTCAACCTAGAAGTCGAAATGAATAAAATAGTTATACAATATTTATATGTAAAATTTAGTCTACAAATTGACAGTGTTACCTCATATATGAACTTTAAATGCAATTTTAAAGTATGTAAACACTAGATCTAACCATCCTACTAGCATAATCAGACACACCCCTAAGGGAATAGAGCACAGATTATCCAAAAATTACTCTCACAAAACAATCTTCGATTAAAAGAAAAGAGATTATGAAAGAGCCTTAAATGAAAGTGGTCATGAAGGCAAATTAGAATACAAACCTCAGTTAAACAAACAAAATGAAAAATAACACTAGAAATAGAAACATTATTTGGTTCAGCCCACCGTTTAATTTAGAAGTAAAATCTAAAATATGGAAAATATTTTAAATTAATTAATAAACACTTCCCGAAAACCTCGGAGTTACATAAAATATTCCATAGAAAAACAATTAAACTAAATTATAGCTGTACTAGTAATTTGGAAAATTACATAAAAAACGCCCAAAAAACTAATATAAAGTGCGCTGATAAAGAATGTAATTGTCAGGACAAAAATATATTCTCACTTGACTGACTTTGTAAAACAGAGTTATTTACAAAGCAGAAGTACATGATACAGATGGACAAAAAAAAAAAAGAAAAAAAAAAGCATGTTTAGCACCCACAAAATGTATTTTTAAAAATAGGTGGAATAATCACAAGTGTACATTCAAGCTGGAAAACCTTATAAATTGTGTCAAACTGGCTAACCTCGTGTGGAAATTATAGAAAAAATCGCAATGACCCTGATATAGCATGGAGCATAATAGAAAAAAATCCAAGCCTTACAACGGTGGTGATGTCTGCAGATTGTACCAAGAAGAAAAGTTAGCCATAATATTATTTCCAGACCAAAAAATTACTAAATGAAAGATAAGAGGTAATGTCCAGATATAATCACACCAAAAAATACAAACCTGGATGAATGTGTTTAAGATCCTTAAGGAACTTCTCCCTAATTTTGAAATTGTAGTTAGTTTAAACTTCCAGCTGCGCGTTTGTAAAAATCCCTGTTGTACTTTAGAAAATGTTTGAAAATCAGCTATTATAAAGCGCCTGAAGACAGAGAAAGGTTAAAACCAAAGCTGCGTAAATAAATGATTTCCAAATTATATATATATATATATATATATATATATATATATATATATATATATATATATAGGACAATTTTGATATTACCATGGGATCTATGGACTCTACGTGATCTTCAAATATGGTAGGATTATTAATATTATATAATCTTACGGCCTATAAGGAAGTAAATACTAAAGACATTGAACTATATAGTGACGATGGACTTATGATAATAAGAAATGCCACAAATTTCAAAATAGATATAGTTAGGAAAAGGATACATAAAGAGTTTAAAAATCTCAATTTAAAAGTAACAATTAAAACTAATATAAAAAAGTATATTTCCTCGATGTAACCTTAGATCTAGAGAAAAATATACACCAACCGGACAAAAAAAACAAATCCCAATCCTTTATACATCCACCCAAAGTCTAACCACCCTCCATTTATCATCAAGCATATACCCTCATCAATAGAATACAGAATTAGTAGGGATTCAGCTAATGCGGAAGTATTTAATAAGCATAGCAATTTTTATAATACTTCATTAAAAAATATATTGGATTACAAAAACCCAAATATGAAATTTGTAAAAGAAAAAAGTAACCCTCGGAGAAAAAATAGGAAGAGGAATATTATCTGGTACACCCCCCCCCCACTTTCAACCAGAAGACTAGTAGTAAATTGGGGAAAAATTCCTCGCTTTAATTAAGAAACACTTTCCAGAAAAAAATCCACTAAGTAAGATCTTTAATAAAAACACTATTAAATTAAGTTACAGCTGTATGAACAATCTAGAAAAAATTATAAAAAACCACAACAATAATATTTTAAAAAACTTCAACAAAATCAATAAAAACAACCGGATAACAGAAAATAACAATTTAGACAAGCAAAAATGTAATTGTAAAAACCCCATAGACTGTCCGTTAGAAAACAGGTGCTTAACGGAATCAATAAGATATCAATGCGAAATATCCTCAAAGGAAAATCCAAATAATATAAAAATTTATATTGGGAGTACTACAAATACACTAAAGCAGCGAATTTACCAGCATACCTCTTCATTTAATAATAACAAATACAAAAACAGAACATCCCTATCGAAATATCATAGGTACCTAAAGGAAACAAAACAAAAAAAACAACAAAAAAAAAAAACAAAAAACAAAAAAAAAACACCCACAATAAAGTGGCAAATTCTAAAAGAAGCTAAAACATGTAAGTTCTTAAATGAACCATGTTCACTATGTTTATACGAAAAACTATTTATTATTACATCCCTTTAGAATAAAAATTTATTAAATAAACGCAACGAAATAAATATCATATGTAGACATTGCAAATTATTCACATTAGAAAATGGATTAAATCTAAATGAAAAAACATGCATATAACCAACAAATGCTTAAGGAAAATAATTACTGACGAACTATATAAAAATAAATTGGAACATAAAATTATTTTTCATAAAATAAATCTTTCCTTTTATATAAAAAAAACTTTACAACAATTAAATAGATAGACCAAAAATTATATTTTATAAAAAAAAAATTCATTTAAAAAAACTTTATAACAAATAAATAAATAGACTAAAAATGATAAATAAGTAAAAAAATATAGAATTGGTGCTGAAGGAAAATATCACATCAGAAGTAATAAAACTGAAGGAAAAGAAGGGAAAATGATAAGATCAGGTTAAAGGCAGGTTAACATCTTGGGTCAAGGAGGGAAAAGAAACAAGGGAAAAGGGTAGGATGAGGGAGGAAAAAAGGAAAAAAAAAAAGAAAAAAAAGATAAAAAGTTGGTTAGTATGTATTCTTTGGGGCCAAATCCCAAAATGAATCTCCACTATGATTAGCCAAAAGAAGCACACATGTAAATTTTTATATCTTCCCACATACACACACAGCAAACCAAAGTTTTTGTTATTTAAATGTAAATCATCTGCACAACCAACAGCAACATTGCCTGATGATGAGAATCTATCTCGAAACATAGAAATTTCCGTGTCGCAATGTATAATTAATTCATAACTGTATAATTATATTAAGCTCTATAATACTCATTATATTGAGCACTGTTCATAATAAAATAAATGCCAGAGCACTCAAAATAAAAAAAAAAACCTTGTGTCCTCTTCACCGGGAACTATATATATATATATATATATATATATATATATGTGTGTGTGTGTGTGTGTGTGTGTGTGTGTGTGTGTGTGTGTGTTCTTCAGTATACCTTAGCTTGTTGTACAAAAACTCATGTATGTTTGAAGTACACATTGCATTTTTCCAGTATATACCCATACAACCACCCCGCATTTGTTTTTCGTATCGTCGCTTTTTTATTAACTTGGCAACGAGCCTTTGACTAGTTTGTTTCTTGTTCCACATCGGTAAGTAGCACTTAAAAAGAAATGGCTAGGAAGTGTGTTTACCTGTTGTCTACCCACCAAATCTAATGAAGCTCTGAAAATGAAAATGAAAATTCTTCCGGGGAAAACAACATAGTAAAAATAAAGGAAAAAAATAAAGAAATATTTCGAGTATAGATTGGTGAAGCTTGATGGTATATCCAGTGGTTGATTGGTTGCCTGTATATTTGAAAACGGCGAGTAAATTTGGAAGAACATTGTTAGACGTCATCGCGCTTAGAAGAAAATACGCATTTTGTTTTTATCACATAAGTTTTCCTAAGATTCGTTTTTTCTTTTTTAGCCCAAAAGTCTTCAGGCTTCTATATTCTAATTATTTTTTACTCGATGATTAATTCACAAGATGCAGATCTTTGTAGCTTAAATCAAAATATTAAACATTCTTACATATTTTTTTATCTTCATCACAATATTTGTTTCTTTTATTTTTTCAACTTTTTAACCATGTATAAGGCCCGGAGCCACTTGAGGTAGAGTGTTATGTTAAAGGGTTGTTTATATGGATAAGATGGGAAGATAACCGTTGACTCTAGACTTAACAGGTTAAGATTGTAGTAATCGGGAAATATCCTCTTAGAAGTTTGTTCCACAGGACCGTGGTTCGCGAGAAGCTGTTTGAGTGAAACTTACTTCTCGTTGATGGAATACAGAAGGAATATGGCGGGGAGTTGCTACAGTGCAAGTGGTATGGCGAGTCCTAGCCGTGAATGTCAGACCTGGTGGAACCAAGTGATGCAGTTCGTTCAAGGTAGTAGCGATAGAGCAGTGATATCATATCCCGACTGTGATAGAGACGTGTACGGACAGTTCGCCGAAAGACGATTCGCCGACGGACAGTCCGCCGACATACAAATCACAGACAGGACAATTTGTCGACGCTTTAAGTCTTTCCAAGTTCAAGCTCTCATTTAGATTTTATTTTTATAAACTGTCGGCGAACTGTCCAGGTGTTTGTGAATGCGAATATTCTGAAGGTGTTCTGCTAATTACATCATTGATTGTTGCAAAAGCGTTGCCCAGTTTTCGTTGTTTGCATTTTCAGTACCTTTTAGATTTTCTAGTTTTGTCAACAATATAGGCGTATCTTTCAAATAAAAGCTTTCTGCTTCCTAGTTCTGTTTTGACAAACTTCATGATGACGACTGAAGGGCTTAAAAAGTATGTTCTAAATAAAAAAGAAAAATCTGGATGAGAATGAAAGCGTCGATTAATTGTCCTCTCTGTGACCTAATTCGGCCTCACCTACTGCATGCATTTTCGTAGAAATTCTTTTGAGTAAGCCATGAATCCACCTCTCCTCTCTCCTAGCTAAGGATTAAACAACAGTGGAGATTGAGCTCTCTGGCCTTGAGGGAAATCAGTCTTAGAGAAGGAAAACTGAATTATAAACAACAGAGGATAATGGGGAAACCACTCCACTACTTTACCGTAGAAGATGTGGCAATTCACGGATAATAAAATAAAAAGCACTTAAGGAGAGCCATGATCGCTTAAAGGGACATCGCATTTAATAAAAGTGGAATTAACTATAAAAACCACAGTCAAGTTACGAGATCTGTTGTCATTGACCGAATGAAATTTATTCCTTTTTGAACCAGTTCGAGTGATCTACTAGTGAGCTATTTCACATTGTAAAAATGGCATTTGAGTATTGAATTCCCTGGTCATCATTTCACATGTTAATTGGCTTAGCCGAATTTATTTTTCCAATAAAGAATATTTTCCGATTATGTTACAAAGTCGGCGTGATTTTTAGGCCAACTTTTTGCTTTTGTGTTAATTTCATGCGTTGCTTGTCAGGATTGAAGTAACAAAATGCAGATGCGTTAAATACGGCAAAGAAAGATTCATTTATAGTTTTGAACTTGAGAGTTGAAGAAAATATGCTTTGCATCTTGGCTAGATAAACGTTGTGAAAGGAATTACCACAGAGAAAAGGAAAGTTTCTTTTTTCTGCGTAGTAAGACGCAGTATGACTAAGAAAAATATTCTACTATAAACGAATAGGATTTAATGTTGCTTGTTGAAGCTGCATTTTTAAAATACACACACACACACACACACACACACACACACACACACACACACACACACACACACACACACACACACAAACAAACAAACATAGACATGTATATGTGTGTGTGTGAGTGTGTCTGTATATGCATACAGATACACGCAACATTTTATGTATATTGACATAAATTCTTTTTTTCTCTACTCGTTTTACTCTTTCTTTAACCATCTGAGTTCCTCTCTTTCACTTTCTTTCTTTCTTTCTTTCTTTCTTTCTTTGTCCATCTTTATTTCCCTCTTTCAATTTCTTTCTTTTTTCTTTTATGTATATTCAAAGAGGATGACAGTAACTCGTATAAATTAATTTTACAGCGGAAAAGAATATTCTAAATCTCAATAAAACTTCTTTCTTCATATAAACAGTCCTTAAATCTAGAATAGAATATTAGACAAGCTGTTACAAAATGTCATTTTGCGTCCAGTGCATTTTGCCATATTTAAAATGTTGTAAAGTTTGATTGACTTGTAAGAAATTCATCAAATGTTCGTCGCAAATATTTATTCCGTCACAGTGTACACAGTGGTCTAAATGAAAAACGTTGTTCTCCGTGACAACACAAAGACGTATACAGCAAGAATAAGACACGCAAAGCCATATACATCAAGAATAAAACGCAGTAAAAACAAACTTAGAACTTGGTTGGTCTTTTCCACTCCACATAACATGTTCCCCTTACCTCCTCACCAAATGATTATTAATTTTTATTATCGTTTCAAACGGCTTGGATAGAGGAAAACCAGATTTAAGTATTTGTCGAAAACTTTTCACACCATAACCTGCGGTATTTTGCTCGAGCGTACGGAAGAGATGATCTAGAGTACTGATAACCGGCAACGAGTTAATATTTTTTTATTCTAATAATAAAATACTATTTTGATACTAATGCCCAATACAAGACTCAAGAGTCCCTGAGGGTGGAAGTTTATTGTGTGATTTTGTATGAGCGTAAGAAAGGGCAAGAAGTGAAGTTCAAGGGTTTATACAAAAAACAAAAAAAATAAATAAATAAATAAAGTAAAAAAAATAATGAAGACTTCAAGAGGTCAAGATTGTAGTTCTTGGGAAAACATTCTACGGGAGTCTGTTCCACAAAGCAGTAATTTTCGGAAAAAATTGTCCGAATGGAGCTTACGTCTTACTATAGTAATACGAAGAGAATAGGGATGATGCACCTTGGTGCATGTTGCATAGCGGGTCCACACTTGTAAAGGTCAGGGGTGGTGAGACTACGGAATGTGGCTTTGTTTGATCACATGCCACATAAATAATATGGGATACACATTTTTTTTCTATTAAAATAAGCAATAAGAAAATACATAAAAACATTATAGAAATTTTGGATCAAAACGGCATTAGAATTTAAATTACATTTTTATATTTCTCAACCAATCAGCTAAAAACATAGAATAAGAACATTCTAGAAAAATAGGATCGGGAGTCAATTAACACAAAATATTTAGGCCCAAAAACAAAATAGTAAAATACAAATCTGATTGGTCAATAAATGTCTTCACACCTAAATGTTAGGAAGATTCTTTGATCTACTATTATGGAATAAAAATAACACACAGTTAGGAAGAAAGAAGTAAGTCACCAAGCTAGCCATTAAGTCAGCATGTAACCGATACTTTGTCCGGCCAAGTCATTCTCCCACACCAAAGTTCATGACCTAGCTACAGATGGCCGTGAAAGGAAAAACCCGACAAACTTTCTTTCATCAACGCGACATGCTGTCGCCACCCGAGATTAACTTAATGTAAGTAAGAACGACTTATTTACGGACTCCGTTAATATAAACTTACACACACCTTTAAACAAATTTAACTTCTTGCCAAACTTTATTTTCCAAAAGGCAATTTTTCACATCTTGTATTTTATTTGTTTCCACATGCTAATTTTATTTTATACATATTAAATTGTTTGTTGTTTAATGTTCGTTGTGACTTATTCCATTTCTTTTGCGCGATTGTAAAACATTGTGTTGTATTTGTGGGGGAACTAATCTCGAGAGCAATACCCGTAAAATACGGAAGTACATCAACCAAGCACTTACCAAATCCCCTACAATAACGATAGAGCAGATTAGAGTCTCGCAAAGTTTCGTATGTGGGGAAAAGGGTTGTAGAGTTGAAAATATAAATAGAAAAAGGGTTGTAGGGTGGAAAATAGAAATGAGAAAAGGGTTGTAGAATGGAAAATTAAAACGGGAAAAGATTGTATAGTGGAAAATAGAAATAGGAAAAGGGTTGTACGGTGGAAAATAGTTATTCACTCACAAGCTCACCTTGACGATTTTGAACCCTATCAAAACAGTCAACTGAGGAATAGGCAGCTGTAACTCTGATATGGCAGCAATATTTTTGGCCTGATCTAGTTCTTGTAAAAATGCAATATAGCGGGAAGGGGGAAATGTCAGATACAATGAACCAACCATTTTTCAGCATCTTCAGCAATAGATCAGATATATATGTATTCTATGAAGTCTAAAGAAAGCTTGAGTCTCAACATACATTCAAGACAGTACTTTAATAAAGAAAAAATATTTATGAACCAAATGAATATGTGCTGAGAAATTAAGGGCCTATGTAATCAACACGGGAGGTCAGGTCGAAGTGGGGGGGCAACGAAATGTGAATTACATATTCCATGTATAAATAATAAAATCGGAGTAAGAAAAAGAAAAGAAAGTTGATCAGAACGAATATTTGCATTAGAAATGTGTCTCTACAGAAGGATGCTGAGGATACCATACACTGAACCTGTAAACAACGACGAAGTTCTAAAGACAATAGCAACAAAAAGGACGCTTATGCTTAACATCAGTTTACATTTACAAGGTACATAATGAGGAAAGAGTGCTTGGGAAATTTGATACACACAGGACAGATTGACGGTAAGAGAGACAGGGTGAATGCATGGAGGAGTTGGGGTTGGGGAAGCTGGCATGAAGACAAAATTTGTTAAGAGTTAGAAAGGATAAGAAATTGTGGAGAGCCATGCTTGCCAACAATCTGATTTAATGGAAGAAATAAAAAGAAAGAGAAGAGGAAAATCATAGGATGTAATGCAAGAAAGAAGAAAGAAAAGGTGATGATGTAATGAAAGAAAAAACAAAAACAAGAAAAAGAAAAGGGAAAACAAAGGAAATCATCAAGGCCGCGCAGCTAGTTCCCAAGCAATTCAAAATGGCTGGATACATTTCAGATAGATTTTATATGAAGACACAGATTAATAGTTATTATATTAGACAAGTTATCTGAATGACATTTACAAAATTGTACGGCTCCCTAAAGATAATATTTAAACCTATCGTATGGCCAAAATAAATACAAAAAGTTCCAAATAGATTTTCACTTGATTAACTGTTTCACACCCGAAAATCGATTAGTAGAAATCTATGGTAGAATCAGAATGTGACTTTTCGGACATTAAGTGTTGGAAGCTCAACGGATTCTTCGATTGAAACAGCGACAAGTGGCGCCTCAAACATTCGTTTTGCAGAAAAAAAGCAAAAATTCTTCCGAGATGTGAAAAGATTTCGGCGACTAAGTCACCAGTTTTGTATGGAAATATTATGACATAAAATCTTCACATTTCATTGCCTAGATGTAAAAGTTCAGTAAGCATAAAACATTTATCTTTAATATTGCCGTATAAAAATTATAATCGTCTCCCCTTCTAAACATTCTAACTATCATTCGTTTATCGATTTCACCGAATTCAGTTTAGAATTTAGTTAACGAACGTAGTCTGTTTTCCAACAGTTCTAGTGGATATTCTTATTTTCGTGGAAGGGTTTAACCCATTTCAGGAACATTAGGATTTTAAATAAGAAAAAGAGCAGATTGTACACCAAAGGACGCAGTTTTTTCATTATCTATCTATCTATCTATCTATCTATCTATCTATCTATCTATCTATCTACTTTTTGCATACATATACATCGATCATCAGTTGCTTTGGAAGGCCATGTTCGCCTACGTCTTGAAAGGACATGGCACATTAAAGAAGAAGAAGTGAAGTAACGTTGCACAGAACTCATTTAAAGTTTCATTTCATTTTCAGAAACTGGCTGGCAAAATTATTTAAGTTCTTATTAATATAATGTATTTAATATCTTATTGAATACCGGGTAGAAATTGGTACAGTATGGCTGAGATATCTTACTACACCCGCCATACTCAGCTGACCTTGCACCTTGAATTCGCATACAGTTGCTGGTCTAAATCTTAATGCCGATAAAAATAAAGAAAATTCTAATTTTTGTGTTGTTAGGCTCAACCACTGTTTTGAGAAAAGCTTCAAAATTGAAAATAAGAAAAGGTAAAATAAAAATTAATAACTGCTGAGCATTTAACAAGCAAATGTTGAATACTGGGAAATTAGACTAAATCCTAACTGGATTTAAGACCATACTTAAACGAAGCTTTAATTGGTAAACACGTAACTTAGTCATTTCTGTTCAGGCAGTAAACATATGTCAGTGGCATGTCCTGCGTTACATTACGTCAAAACATGGCAAAGGCTAAAAGGTTGACAGATTTTAAACTTGATAGAATTATCAAACTGCAAAAGCAAGGTCTCTCTCAATGTACCCTCGCTGGTGTAATTGGACATAGTAAATATGGAAAGAGAATTTCAAGTAGTAGGCAAAAAAAGAAAAATCGTCTTCAAAGTCCACGCTACATTCCATACCACAAAACCGTTCGGTTAAACTTTGCTGAAAGCGCCAAACATGGGACATAGAAAGGTGAAAGAAGGCTTTATTCTCTGATGACAAATAAATTTAACCTGGATAGTTCAGATGGTTTCCAACGTTACTAGCACGATCAAGACATTTCACCGGAGACATCTTCTACACGACACTGTGGAGGTGGCTCCACCATGATATGGGATGCTATCTCCTTCCAAAGAACAATGTAGCTTTAGGTTATACAGTGTTTCAAACAGCGGCCTTCGAATGTGTGGAAAGGATATCATAATTCACTAGAACAACGCTAAAATCCATAATGCCAGCAAGACAAAGAACGTTTTCCTGGCGAGGAACATGATTATTTTGGACCGTCCAGCGTGTTCGCTCAGCCTGGACCCCATTGAAAATGTATAGGGTGGATAGCAAGTTAAGTCTATAGAATCAGATGTCAATTCAAAACAGTGCGTAATCTTTATCTATCTATCTATCTATCTATCTATCTATCTATCTATCTATCTATCTATCTATCTATCTATCTTAGTTTATTTATATCTCACTCTATTTCTATATCTTTAAAAATTCAGAAGTTTGCTGGAAACATTATTTGAGCTCGTACTCCTGAATACTTTTCAACAAACTTTTGGCTTTTCAGTGCATTTTTCTATTTTGGAAAAAGGTAAAAATCACAGTGGAATAAGTCCGGTGAATGTGGTAGATTTTTGTTAAGGGTTTCTTAACGGATTTCTCGAACTTCTGACACTTCATACACAGAATCAATGTCATGGTGAAGCGTCCGTTTGTCAGGCCAGAGGTAGCGTCTTTTTCCTCCGAAGAGTTTCTCATAACCCTCTTACCATTTGCAAGTAAATATATTTAACAATTTATCTATCAACAAGTCCATATTTCATATCTTATTTGCTTTTTAGACTGCCCAATTCTTCCCTCATTTTCCTGTACTATCTTTGATACTCGTTTTATTTATAGAATGTTTACCATAAGATTCAAGTTTCACTAGCATTTTTACAAATCTTCACTTAACACTTGATGTTGATCCACTACTCAAGATTAATTTCACTTAGTTACGTCAGTATGAACACATATAACTTCCTATAATGCTCTGCAGAGAATGACCTATCTGGTTTGCGTTTCATGAAAGCGTATACATGCCTAGATACTCTGGTACAAAGGTTTACCTGACTTAGTATCAGCTAGTTAAATTATCACATCTAATATATATATATATATATATATATATATATATATATATATATATATATATATATATATATATATAATGATTTCAAGTGGTTAGAGTGTCTAACAACGACTGCTAGTTTCATACGTTCGAGCTGACCGCCTAAGGATTGCGTGAAAGCGATTGAAACTAGAAGTCGTGGTCGGATACAAAAGTATCACAACGTTTAAAATTCTAGGCACCTTTCGACCAACCCTTCTTTAGAACAAAAATCGTCTGTAATTTAAGACTAAGTAATTAGCTAATAAGAAAACATTTCATTAACGACTGAAGTTAAAACGTAAACTAATTAAAGGATAAGGGAGTGGGAAAATTATCCTCCGTTAGATAATGGCTTCTCCGAAAAGGACCAATTTGTGTTTTAATACTCGCTGCATGCACAGGGAAGGTTTCTGCATGTTAATAATAATAGACTCTAATATTTCTAAGTTCCGTGCCCTGTGCAATACAGACAAATATTTAGGAGAATAACTTTTCCTGCAAGTAGCAGAATTTAATAAATGCTCGCCGATTGCGGAGGTATGAGTCTGCGAACACCCGGATGTCACCGGCTAATGTCAACACAGCTAGGCCAGGACATGTTGGGCGATTCTAACTTCTAACCTCTGGATGGTCCTGCCCACATAGTGGGCCTTGCATCAACACTTATATTGATATACAACTAAACCGCTTTGATGGGCAGGCAAAACTTCCTTACGGCAAGGAGGGAAAGTCCTTCTAGTTGTAAATGGAAATAGAAATTTTATCAGCGTATGTCTGAGTAACGGGACCAGTCCACAGTAGTCTGACATATACAGGACATTTAGATGGCCCATAGATCTTAGCCTCATTGAAATTAGCAAATTTTCCTTCAATGGCAGATGTAATAACAAATTCGAGTTAGCCATTCATCAGAAATAGTTGTTTAATTTTCTTTAGCTTAGCGTCGAGTTTGCACTCAGAACATAACATCAGAGCCCGATGGATAAGACAGCTGATAAGATTAATTTTCCTGGTTCTGGGAGCAAAAGAGCCCCAAGTAAAGCCTAAAGAAAGTGGGTTTACTATAAATACTAGTAAGAAAGCATGAAACTGTTCTTTCTACTAGAACATCCAGAAAAGGTAACCGACCGTTCTCTTCTACCTCCATGTTATATTTTAATGCAGGAAGGAGATTATTCAAATGTGAAAAGAAGTTTTCCGCGTTACTATTAATCGGGAAACGACGTAAACTTATCATCAATGTAGCGGAAGTAACAATAGGGCTCATCAATCTTATCGAAAAGCCGTTTCTCATGAAAGCCAACAAAAATGTTACCGATCACAGGAGCCAATGGACTACCTATAGCTACTTCATCTATTTGTCGATATATGTAATTATCGAAGCTGAAAGAAACAGGCTTAACCGCCATCTCTATCAACTCAGGAAAAAAATAGAAACTTTGTGGGGCCACGATACAAAAAGTCGGCAAAAATGTCAATTATTTCATCAATATCATATCAATATCATATATATATATATATATATATATATATATATATATATATTGTGTAAAAATGGTTTAGAAGTCTACTCTTCGTAGAAATTTACTTTTTGAAGAGTACTCGATACTTAGTAGAGCAAGTTGGTCTATTTATTTTGTACAAACTTATAGCGTATAATGATATCAATATTGAGGATATAGGATTGTACAGGGACGATTGTCTTATGGTTGTAAATAATCACTATGACATTAAAGCTAATAGCATTATGAAATTAGTACATTGAGAATTGAAAAGTCAAAATCTTAAGGTTACTATTAAATTCAATCTCAAAAAGTAGATATCCTAGATGTAACACTTGATCTAGTCGATAACACTTACTCAACATACTTAAAAACTAACGCCAATCCTATATACATCCACCCTAAATCTAATCACCCCATATCAATCATCAAACACATACCCTTCTCTATTGAAAACAGAATAACAACTCCTCTAGTGAAGATACCTTTTATAACCACAGCAAATTTTATGACACTGCCATAACAAACAGTGGCTATAAATGCCCTGACATTAAATACAACAAACACAGTAATCATCACAAGATTAATAGAAATATAAAAATCATTTGTTATGCACCCTCATTTAACCAAATGATTAGCACTAAGGGCATAAATTCCTCAAATTAGTTAAGAAACATTTCCCTAAAAATAACCCAGCTGCAATATTTTAAGTAAGAAATTTCTTATTTTCTACTTCACTAGAATATTTTGTCATTCACTTTTCCAGGTTTAATAACTTGTCTTGTTCTTTTCCAGATTTAATATAATTTTAAGAATATTACTTTCCATGTACACATTTTTCCATGTAATCCATGATTTTTCCAGTCATTGCTATTAATTTAATATAAATTTTATGCTGAAAAACACATTAAAAATTATTAAAGAGAAAATAATGTATATGCAATTGATTAAAAAAACGATAAAAAATTTGATTATTTATAATTAATTCTGATAATCAATTCTGATAAAATAAGTGAATAAGTAAAGTTTGGTTGACAAAAATTATAAAAGATAGCTTCAGAATTTAAATGTTGAAAACGGCATGCAAAATATTAAACAGAAAAAAGTTATAAAAAATAAGATTTATTATTAGAAGCGTTAGTCACTCATTTATGTAGTGAGTCTCCCTTTTTGGACTTCACATATTTTGATGTAACTTTTTTCTGCTAAACTAACAATTCAAAACGTTTTCCAAAATGTAGTTAAGGAGGTGTCTTATCTAACTCTGTAAACTGTTTGAAATTTGGTATATGCATATTCATTAATTCACATAACTCTCTCTCTCTCTCTCTCTCTCTCTCTATATATATATATATATATATATATATATGTATTAGAGAAAAATGTACAAGAAAGTGGAAAAAATTTTCTTGTGACGCGTTTCGTCCTTAAGGTATTCATCGGATTAAATTTATGTTGTCATATTTATAATAAATTTAGTCTAAAATCCTAAAGAACTAAACGCGTTATAAAACATTTTTTCAATTTTTTTTACATTTTCCCCCAATATTGTTTTTGATATCTAAAAGCTTATATCATTCTCGTCTTGGAAAATTTATAGTTAGATGGGAGAATACATTTTAAATAAAATACGGAGTTACTTTTCAATCACCCCATATATATATATATATATATATATATATATATACGTGTGTGTGTGTGTGTGTGTGTGTGAGCGAACGAAATTCGAACTGATCATTGCGATATAAAGAATTATGTAAGCATTCTGTATGTACCACGTCTTTTACCAATGCAAGGTACTATTTTGCGATGAAGAACAAGCGAAAAGTGACTCACCTGTCGGCTTCTTGCACCCTGAAATCCGTGATAAATCTCAGCAGGTAAGAGGCCATATACATGGATAAGACGCCAAAGTCCATAAAATTGTAGTAGTCCGTTAAATAAGACCGAGCTCCAGTATTGTAGATTTGTTTGCACTCCATCCATAACAGCCCTTAAAGAAAGAAAACATCACAGACAAAAAGATTATGAAGAAGGAGGCGATCTTTAAAATCACTGTTGGAAATTGAAGTTGAAATTGGGTCATAATTCGAGCAAGAACAGTTCAGTTTCTTGAGGTGAATTTAACCACAAATCTCCATTTCACCAAAGTATGTAGACAATAATTAAAGATTCAAACACACACATACATATACATAAGTTATGGCATAATTTTGTTTTGTCCTTTCCAGTAAAATGTAAGGACACGCGCATGCACACACTCAGTTACATATATATGCACACTCACTTGTACGCACAAATAGACATATAAACACATTATCTATCTATCTATCTATCTATCTATCTATCTATCTATCTATCTATCTATCATAAGAAAATGGTGCATATTAATGTAGGTTTCTCAAAATCGAAGCCTATGTCATGTGGGAACTTCTCTTCCAACATTAGTCATATGGCACATCCTTTCTTACGCGCGGCCATGCATGCTTACAAATCGAAATGTGTACATTTTTACGTTTCTAATTATAACGATGATGAGTTAATTCTTCTTTTTCACTCGAGGAAACGCATGTTCACTGTTAATTGAACTCCACATAAAAAATGCATTAGTTTTTTTCTATGTGAATTTAAATATGATTCGAGAATGAAAAATATTCTCAGACTAACTGATGAACAGAAGGAGATTTCAGAACAGTAAAGCGGTCGGAATACCCTTCCACTTCCTTTCTTTTTTTTTAAACCCACCTAATATCCAAAATACGATACAAATCTGCACATGGGTAAGCAAAGTGTTTGCCGGTCTTAGGGTTTCTTTAAGTAGACTGTGCGTACGCTCGTCGGGGGGCATGTTCTTATGTTGGGCCGAATTCAGTTCATCTGTTGAACTGATGTGGATTGCATTTTCGGTGAGTCGGAAAGTCGCGGCAGCTAACAGGATTAAAAAACATATATGAGAGGCCGTATGTGTAACAAATTTAATCACCGGACATCTCATGACGGCACTCGCCTGAAACGAAAGTAAAGGAAAATTCATTAAGAAATATGTTTACGGTAATAAAGGAAAGCAGGAAGAAAGGAATAACCATCAATTACAAGAGGATAAAATATATGGTTGTTAGTAAGAAGATCAGCCCAGGATGTGAGCTACGAGTTAGAAAGGTTTTTCAGATAGTGACGGATAGAAAATCACAAATATGAATAACTGAAAAACTTCTGACCGCAGCCTTAAATTTGGCTTAATATTACTGCCCCCATCAACATCATGAAACAAGACATCAACATCATTAAACAGACCTCAAAATCTATCTTATTTACGATGAATGCCTGTGGACTAGAAAAAATAAGCCTTATTTTTGCATCTCTATGAATAAATCATTTAAATATCTGGGAAGTGTTTCAATATATGACAGAAAACGTGACACTGAAATCTGAAGGCGCATTGGAATAGTGGAAGATGTCTTTCAAAAACTAAGCAAAGTATTGTGAAACGAGAAAAGCCTGTTAGAAAAAGATTGCGAAATTATTACGTAATTTCAATCCTCCTATATGGCAAATATATTACACGAATGAAAAAAGAAACTTGACACGATATAGAAGTGTTTCTACAGGAGGATCCTGAGAATACCATGAACGAAGTATGTGAATAACATGCAAAGCCTTAAGAAAAACAGTAGCAAAAAGAACACGTACTTAGAAAGATCTAGATTAAACTTCTGGTGAACATAATGAAGAATGATGAGAATTTGACACTCGTGGGACAGATAGAAGGCAAGAGGATCAGTGGGAAAAAGCGAGTGACCCACGAGGAGACAAACGTTGCTAAGAGTTACAAAGATTAGAAGACTGTGGTAAGTCATGCTCGCTCATCTCCTGAAAGAATACAGTACGCAAAAGAATGATAATAATCGCGTAAAACATACGAAATTGGACCAGGAATGTAATCTCAACTTCAAACATAAAATTCCTTTTGGTATTGATTATTCGGGCCGTTTGCACAGTTTCGACCTTGGCCCTGAAAATGCAACCAGTCTAATTAGAGTCAATTTCTTCTACAACTTCAAAGACCCATGAACATTTTATGAGTTTTTCATTCATTTCTAATTCATTGACATTGATGGATATGACGACATTGCCGCACATATCAACTTCCTTTTTTCCCTGGTCTTAGCTCAACAGAAACTTCCGGTTTCTTCTTAGACCAATCAATATATTATTTATTATGTATTATTGTTCAGTGATATTAACTGGATCTTTTACATTGATGAATACCTTTATGAATTTGGCTGTTCTGTCTCAGCCAATCAAGGGAATGTATTTCGCAAAAGATTCACGTTCACAATTTTTCATTTAATGAAATCACTTGTAACAAATAGACATTGGCATGAAACAAGATGCTCTGTTAATTTTATGTGTATGTAAAGTTATATTCATGCAGAAATTAACGCGAATGCTTAATTCAAAGGATTTGCTAAAATTAGCTTCCTTCAAGTATGGTGAGGATCAAATTCATTACAGCAGTAAAAGATTGCATGATTTGCTATGCCATGATGAAGCACGTGATTGTATTGGATGGGTGCTATTAACTCTTGGTCGGAACAAGAAGATCCTCGGCCTTCTGGTTAGCAGGTTTATGTGCCGATTCTGGATGTCTAGGGAGGTGAATATGTTGCTGGCTGGCGGAAAAAAAAACCCTGAAATGTCGCGAGCGAGGCTAGGTCAAGCATAGACGGTACCGAGTCGGTGAACATTGAGGCCTTAGTCGTAGACTGGCAACTGTTAGAATTTCACCTCATACTTGGGATCGACGCCATCTCCACGTCAGTTGGAGTAGTAAGTTCTGCCGAAATGAAGGTGTACACGGCATTCCAGCTGAATGAGCCAGATTTCTGTGCGGAGTTTGATCAAACCAAGAAGTGTTGGACCTCATTCTCAAACATGTCAGGAGAAGCTATGAAGCCGAAGTAGTATGTAGTATGTAGTTGATAATCGCAACGAAACTAGTCCAAACAAGTCAAGTTCTGTCAATCCTTTTTTGTGCTAGTCAGTACGCCTCACTTTTTATTCAAGTTTTTGATCACAGATACAAATTAGAAACTTAAAAAGAACTAAAATCACGCATGCTCCTTACCTAAATTGCAAATGGCTACCCCAACCGGGTAGGCGTGACATCATAATTACTTAGTAACAGTTGGTTAGAATTTCTTTGTTCTATTTCACCACAAAAACATTCTGTTGTTTCACCAAATTTTCAGACACCTACCTAAAATATTTTAGGTATGCTTGTTTGTAAGTGAGGTCATTGCATTTGTACTGGAAAGGATAACTCAACAACTCAAAAGAAAAAAAAAGAAAGAGAACAGGAAGGACTGTTCATGTTTTAGCTAAAGTAGCAGGATTTTTATCAACTGTTCTTGTTCCAGTCCACTATCTTCCACACACACACACACACACACACACACACACACACACACACACACAAAACACGGATATTGATTTATACGATTACTTGTAGCGCGACGTTATCGTCGTATTGTGTGTGTGTGTGTGTGTGTGTGTGTGTGTGTGTGTGTGTGTGTGTGTGTGTGTGTTGAACACCCACTCTAAATTGTGTGGATGTAAAATTTAATTTAACCTGAGTTTTCGTAACGTTATTCTGAAGGGAACTTTTTGTAACTTGATATTTCCGAGTTTTTATATTTCGGTATCTTCGCGTAAAGTCAACTTACTTAACGAATCCTCCAAATAATACACAATAACGCCCTCGGAAAAAGCTTTTCGAGTAATTCACTCAGAAACAATCTCTTCAATGATGCACAACACCGGAAATGATGCACAACACCGGAAATGATGCACAACACCGGAAATGATGCACAACACAGAAGAGTGTTTATTTGTCTCCCCACTGAGGCGGAATGTGACACAAAGCCTTTTTATAATGAGAAAGCAGAGCCCAAAAGCCTGGGCAAACATTTCCTATAGACCATGTACATGGAAGGGTCGGGCACCTAGTCTAATTTTCAACCGATGAAACTCTGTATGAAGGCAGAGAATACGACAATTAAAATTCTGCGTTCTCTCTGGGTGCTTTATATACTAAATATTTAGGGTCACATGATTCCAGTAGCACAATTTATTCAACGATTTACGTGTTTTACCTGGAGATTCGTGCCCGACCACACGTGTCAGTATCGACACTGTATTCCTACATAACAGAGAGAGAAATACTATTTCCCTCCTGGGTGGTTGTTTATATATCTGTCATATGTTTTTCTTACGCGAGCACATTCTAACCGCGGCAGAGTTAACCCATGTTTACATGTTGGTGACTGACACTAACATTCGATGAACCTAGTATCTACACTTGATAGCTAGAAGATTATCTGATGATGCTTCGCTGTAGGTGCAAATCAATTTTAGCAACAATTAGAGTGAGCCACATACTACAAAAGAGTATTCAGCGGAATCTGGACACACTCCAACAGCAAATTCCATAAGAAATGAACACAGCAATTGTATTCCTATCCCTAAAACAACCGATCAAAATTGATGCTTTGAGACTTAATGAACCAGTCCAATGGTTCCTAAACTTTTTCTTTCTCACGCGCACTTTAGAACATGTAAAGATATTTTGGAACCTGCTGTAGATAAACCTCTCATGTCCAATTACGAAACGGTGGGCCCGTTTCATTGTAAACAGTCAGCCCAGACTGTCTTCATATACTTGTTATCCACTCTTCAGACTAACAACACTATAAGCGCAACTTACCTTACTGTTTGGGGCTATAATATAAGCTGCACAAAAGAATGGCACAAAAGGAATATATATAATGCCAAAGAGAAGTTTCCGCCACCAATTTAAGGACTGAAGAAATCCCATTTCTGATCCATACCAAATACTCGTCATGTGTTGTTGGCAGTTGGGATGTGCCACAAACTAAAAAAAAAAAAAAAGAAAAAAAGAAAAGGAGCCATCCTCAGTTTTTAGCATTTTATTTATTTTGTTTTACTTTTTTTTTTTTTTTATTAAAGTTCATCCTATACATGACCTAGAATTGGAGAATTGTTATCGATCTCCCAACAAAACAATTGATACAGAGTCCGGCTAAAAAACTTCAAAAAAGGAAAAAAAACTTGTCATTCGTAGTTTTAACAAATTGTGATAACACTGTTTATTAGTAGGGGTGCCTAAAGGATGTTGGGTATAGCAGAAAATCGACTATATTGACGGCCTTTAACAAGAAATTGAAAATGCATGTGCAGCAACACCACTGGACACTTTGACCCCAGCTGAAAGCTAAAGGTCAACAGTTGGAGCAGCTCTTATGATTGTAGAGTCCAAATGTAACTTGTACTAATTTCGTGATGTTTGAATAAATTTTGTATTACAATATCTATACACGTTGTTCATTTCATGAAGTATATATGTATATATATAGCGAACTCTGTATTTTCATTTTGTTTTGATCTCTTTATCCACAAAACTCTCATGCCAAAAATGCATTCCAAAATCTGAGAAGAGTATTGAGGGACAGGAAAATTTTGTTAGAAACAAAGAAGAGTAATGGATTGTTATGTGATGTATGTCCTTTAATATGGCAGTGAATGCTGGACAATCTCATTAAAGATGAATGAATAACTTGAAGCAACCAAAATGTGGTTCTATAGAAGAATCCTGAAGATACCATGGGCTGAACATGTCGCTGATTGCAGAAAAGCAATCGTAAATATTGCTTTCAGCTGATATTAACAGATATTAAAATGGGTTCTTCGAAAATTCAATTTATGATCCAATACGCAAAAATCATACGATGTATATTTGTTTTGCAGATAAGTATCTACAACTGAAAATGACGGTAAAAATGTCGTTGTTACTTAGAACATTTTAAAAAACAATGTTGATTCATGGAACTGTTGTAACAAGTAAACGGATTTACAGGAAAATCAATCAATGTTTAAAGACATAGACACTCAAAATAAGAGAGAGAGAGAGAGAGAGAGAGAGAACGGAAAAAAACCAGGTAAAGGAGGCCGATGCAAACATATTTATTCTTCTCTCGGTGATAGAGGTTCTCAATCCTTGTTTCGTGTGCGACAAGCATGATGCGGACACTTGAACATTACGATCATATATTCGCCTGAAAGTTCTTTTGTCGACATCAGTACCCCTTTATTTATTTCACATTCTTAATAGTATTAGTTCGATACTATTAGTCAATTCTGTATGAACTACGATTTTGACTAACTTCTGTTTGGTACAAGCGACTTAAGTAGGATTGTCAGTATTAACCTAACACTCCCAAGATAACTGTCATATTAATTACATACATACATACATACATACGTACATACATACATACATACATACGCGGTCTTATAAAAAAGTATATAGGGATGGTACTGTAAAAAAAACCCACTTTTAATCTCTTTCGCAGTAGTTCCCTTCTGAATCTACACAGTTTATGCAACGTCATTTCCATTGCTGAAACTTATTTTTTGGGATAGATAGCACCTGCACCGTCATATTCTCTTAGATTATCTCGGTGTTTTGAAATCTTGTTCCTGTCAAGTGGGATTTGATTTTTTGTGGAAAGATGAAAATGTCACAAGGGGCTTAATCTGGGGGATATGGAGGAATGTCGTTCTTGGCCCAAAACTTCTGCTCAAGCCATGGTCACTGATAAAAACTCTGTGCTATTGTGAGACGACCACACTCTATACACTTTCCTTCCAAGCACTGCGATAGACAATGGAAGTAAGTGAGAACGTTATAATTTAGCGTGTATGCGCGACGGAGTTTAAGGTGAATTAGTTCCAAGAGGCATCACTTGGCGTACAACTCTCTTCACTCTCCTTTACAACAGTCCCGTTATTTTTCTATGTGGCCTCGTTTATATATATATATATATATATATATATAAACAAACAAAAATTAACGTATTTCTTTCATTGATTATCTATCTATCTATCTATCTATCTATCTATCTATCTATCTATCTATCTATATATTAAGACTTTGAACAAGTTCTCGCTGTTTTCTAACAGATTAAGTTCCTGGAACTCCTTTCGTGTAATTTCAGATGGCAACGCATCTATAAGAAGTACTGTAAGCAGACTTGAAATTCAGTGTATGTCATTTTGCCGAAGTGTAAACAATTTAGTTTTTCATAGCGTTAAACATGTCAGATTTCGTGCCAAAGAAAGTGTATTTGCGGTGAATTTTACCGCACGACTTTATTCAAAAGAAATCTGCAGCTGAAGCCCACAGATTTCTTGTTGAGACTTACGGTAACCATGATCTGTGGAAAACAACACGCAGAGATTGGTTTAGTTGCTTCAAAAATAATGATTTTGACGTTGAAGATAAAGAACGCTCTGGCGCACCGAAAAAGTTTGAAAACGAAGAATTAAAAGCATTACATCATGAAGACTTATGTCAGGCCCAAGATGAACTTGCAGAATTCTTAGGAGTTGACCATACAATAGTTTCGAAACGTTTGAAAGCATTAGGAATGATATCCAAAGTAAGGGCATTGAGTACCGTACGAGTTGAAGCCGAGAAACGTCGAACGGCGTCTTGTCACATGTGAACAGCTGCTTCAACGGCAGAAAAGGAAATGTTTTTTGCATCGTATGGTGACCAACGATGAAAAGCGGGTACACTACGATAACACTAAGCGTAGAAGGTCGTGGGGTAAACTTGGCTATGCATCAACATCAGGGGTAAGAAAAATATCAATGATTCGAAGCTTCTCTGCATTTGGTGGGATCAGCTGAGTAGTTTATTATGAGCTGCTCAAACCGACCGAAACCATCCCGAAAAATCGCTATCGACTACATTTGATGCGTTTGAGCCGATCATTGAAGAACAAAGCGGCCATTATACGGGCAGAGACACGACAAAGTGATTTTGCAACATGACAACGCTAGGCCACATGTTGCAAAACGTGTGAAAACCTACTTGTAAACACATAAATGGGAAATTTTACCCCAGCCGACCTATTCACCAGACATTGTCTCATCTGATTATCACTTGTTGCGATCGATGGCACATGGTCTGGCTGAGTATTCTTATGAAAATGCAAAAAGAAATCGGTCGATTCGTGGTTAGGCTGAAAAAACTTGTCGTTTTTTTCCGATGTGGAATTCAAATACTGCCATAAAGATGAGAAAAATAGTGGCTAACGATGGACAATACTTTTCTTACTAATTTTTTTGTAAATAAAGCATTACATTTCATGAAAAATCAGCGAGAACTTATTCAAGGTTCTTACATATATATATATATATATATATATATATATATACCACTCATGATGATAATATTAAAAAATAAACAGAACTAAATCGAGGTTAATAAATATATAATTATCGTTTTATGAAAATGGACAAGATGTAGAGAGAGAGAGAGAGAGAGAGAGAGAAAATTCTTAAGTGGAAATGAGTTGGAGGCCAAATATATGCTCCTTCTGTTTACACAATGAGGGCTTTAAAGATTGAATATGTTTTTTCTCTACACCTTGTCCGTTTTCTAGATCTAGCTTATAAGTAATTACGATATAGGAACCGATAATAAAGAAAGAAAAAAGAAAGACTGAAAGAAAGAAATATCAAATGAAATAACAGCAAGTCTTCAATAGCAGCTATAACAAAAGAGAATAGCATCACTGAATGCAGTTAGGTATAATAAACAGCATCTGCAGCAGCATTTATCAGCAGGCAGGTTAGGTTTAAGGCTTCACGTTCTGCACAGAGAATTTTCAGACGGAAAAATAGCCTAGTGGATTCAAGCGTTGGTTCGCGAATTTGGTGGTAGATTAAATTGTGTTTAATCTTGAAAAATAAATTTGCAATACTAAAAATAGCTAAACGAATTTTTTGAAAAACCAATTCACCTCAAGCAAGGCTATAAGTCACTAAGACGCAACCGGTTACTGGAATTGAAAGAGAAAAAAACGACATTAGAAGAAAACGGAAATCCGATAATAGTATAGATTTTAGGTGGTGATATTAGAAGTAAATAATTGTAGTAGGATGAGAATGAACCGGAAACCCAATTCTAAGCAGAAAACAAGGGATAAACCACTATATCTCTTTAGAAAACTGGGAAAGAATGTGAACCGGACGATATGTGAACCTGTCTACTCTTGCTGTGTGGAAAAAGATAAAACAATAAATAGTATACATTTCAGAGTTTTTATGTATAAAGTTGGGGTAGAATTTAGAAGGAACTGAAAAAACAATCCTCAGCAGGAAACAAAGGATAAACCTTTACTTCTGATCAGAATATTGAGGTTGGATGGAGAGTGAATATTTAGAAAAAAAAGATGAATTTCAATTTATAATTGAATTACAATAAGAGTTACCAACAATAACTAATTATATTATACAAAAATTACAGAAAATATACAGAATAAATAGTATGTTCCATAAGAGTCTTTCTTATCGTTTATATTAGCAACCTCAGCTTACTATTTTTTCCTGATTAAATCGAGAATTGTCATATTTTCATTTAAAGAAACAATTTGCAGTTTTTCTTTGCGATATTTGAATTGGCTTCATGACTATTTTGTGAACTTTATCAATTATGTTGGTAGCTGAAGCTAGTTGAAAGTGCGATTATCGTAAATAAAGTTTAATATTGTTTGTATTTTTGTCATTCAAATTTGAGAGAATATTGTGGAGGATTAATTAATAGATTTTAAAATATCATAAGGTTGATTTTATTCCTTAGCAAAAGAATGTTTTATTTGCAATGAAAAAGTGAAAAATAAAAGATTTGTTTAAGCAAATCAAGAACTTGAAATCTTCGCTCCAAATTCGTTTACTGAGAATGGGTATCCTTCTTTTCATTGTTTGATTTGAAAGAAGAGCTTCATCATACCTTTTTCTCCTCATATCTTAACGCCATCTTGAGCCTTGCTAAAGGGTCCCTGAAACTGGAGTCACCCCAGCCGCCACTTAGCACTGCTTCCACCTCTTGAGTGCCACGGCATAAATCCATTAACTCACAGGCAAAATCCATGCACTGCTCGACCAAACCCAAGTACTCATTCTGAAAAAGAAAAAAAAGACAAAACAACAACAAATTATTATGTAATCGAGAATTTATTCCGAAAAAGAAAAACAAATTAATATTCAGTCAGTTAATTTAAAGGGTTGTTATATTTATTTAAATTGGAAAAATTCAGTTATATTTCTATTTCGGAATTGAAGCTCAGATGGCTTAATCCAAATTAGATTGGTTTAGTTTCATTTAAAGGCGACTCTTACAAATAGAAATATTATCAAGGTAGGTGAGTGCAGCAGTGGAATCGCATATATACACGTCTTTGAATTTGATGTTTTCGTATAACGGAAGAAAGAAGTATAATATAGCTGTCAAATATTTAACACCCAGTTTTAAAGATGTAACTCCACTAAATCGCTAAAAAATGCATAGTATGACCAAAACAAGTCCGAAACTTAATAAAAACGAACTTTTCCCATCAAAATATTTATATTATTATTGTTTATATTATTATATTATTACTGTTTCTTCCTGTTACCGGAAAAAAATTGTACAATTATGTCACTTGTGATCACCGTACACTTTTATCTTATCTTACCTGGTATCTATAAATCTGTCAACACATACGCTGGAAAGGTCAAAAAGTTCAACTCTGTGTTTAAGAAATAGTATTTTCCTAAATGTCATGATATATATAAGTACTACTTGTGTAAATCAGATTAATTAAAGATTACATTTACTAATTTTTAAAAAATAATGTGCCACAGATGTATATTTACTTTTGCAAGATTTTTAAAACCGAGAATTAACTTTTGTTAACAAACGTGTCGATCGCTCAAAAATGGCCGAAAAATTGAAAAATTAAAAAACAAATCTCAATTTTTAGTTTCCAGTCAATATAAATTTGTTTGCCATACACCAGAGTATTTTGCTTACTGGAAAGAGTAGATTTATTCATTTAGCTTTCAGGTAAAACTAAAATAAAAGTTTCAAGAAAACTTTGTAATTTTAAGAAATCAATTTAAAAGTTAGTTATCAAAAATGAGTGAAGGTACCTAGAATATAGCTTCTTTCAATACCGGGTGATATTTTTGAAATAATGGTTTAGTAGCAGGATCTAATGATTGAATTTTGACATCGATTTCAGGGGGAAGCGAATCAGTGTCACCATTAATTCTTTGAATCCGAGCGGCCGGTATGTGCCAAATGTGTGTGAAAGTATTTTATCGAGCGGTCGGTATAGCGGTCAGAGTCATATGCGCTTTGTCTTACAACCTTGAAACTCATTCATAATTTTGCCTGAGTATTTCAGCCAATTACTATATTTTATTCAATATTAGGTCACTAAAGAATTTCAACCAACTACAGTGTGTTTTATACAATACTAAGCTGCCTAGTCTGATAAAGTGCACAGGTTTTATAATGTAAGACATTACAATATAGGAATTAAATCATATATATATATATATATATATATATGGAGGAATGGTAGACTTTGAGAAAACGGTAGTTACTCACGCATCTACGCATCGTTTATTCAGCAATGAATTTGAACACTTTCGGCTACTCGGCGTGTTTACATTGTATAAAGTTTACATTGTATAAAGTCCGCCTTCCTCTACTGAGCGCTCATAGGTAGAATTGCCGACTGATGTCAATTCGGTCGGGTTCCAAAGATATATATATATATATAGTATTTACATTTTTCGGACTATTGTCCTCATCTTTGTTGCCATTTGTACGACGTTTCGGCTGTTGTACGCTACGGCATTCTTCAGGAATTTCGAATCGAACCCTTTATTACAATCACTGGGGTATATGATTGGAAGTCATGAGTTATCTCCCTCTAACCCTGAATTTTTAGTACTTTAACCCTTTTTTATCAGACGGTACATCATGTTGGTGAAACTAAATTCGACAGATGAAGTGGCAAACTTCATTCATTCCACGAAAATTGTTCCAGGAACATCTGGAAGAGACAAAGAACTGCAATAAAGAAAATCACTGCAACTACTAATTGTTTCCATGATGAAAACACAAGTAAGTAAGGAGCATACATCATATAAACACATAAAGAAGGAGCACATTTAATAAGCTCAACAAAGGAAAATGAATCCTTTATGGTAAGTGAGCAGTAGTGCTGCAAAACAGGTTGTAGTAATTTAGCAAGCATTTGGCCACCTTATATTGTGATTACTCTGTCATTGATAATATGGGTTTTAACGGTACCCCTTCTTTATGTATTTTTGGAAGACCATAAAGGCGGGGTTTGATTGAGCTATAAGGTTTAATTCATTAGACATTTCGGAAGAAAACCCCACTTTTAACCTACTTCAATAGTTTTTTCTGGAATTCTATTTTTATTGAAGTCGTTTCACCACATTTTTAACATGGTCTCATTTCATAAATGTTGATGTATCATTTAAAATTGATAAAATCTTCTTAACAAAGTCGGTGTAATCCATTAAGACTCCACCTTTATCAGGTATAGAAATCAAATCATTGTTTTTTTAAAGATCTGATAATAACGCCTATACTCAATTCTCCAATTTGACTCAGAAGTAGCAACTAGAAAACAAGTGAGCATAATTATTTAGTTTAGCTTTAAGGATCCGAAGAAACATGGACAAGTTTTACAAGTTTCGAAAACAACACCTCAAACTCTGAAAAAAATATCTTCTTTATCTGGCATGATAGGTGGAATACAAAAATCCTAGCCAAGAGCAAGAACAGCAGATTCTAGCTCAGACAATTGATATTCGGTTCCACCCTCTAACCACATCTCTTGTGTATTAAAAATGTCAGTTTTTTTTTTTTTAACTGAGTAGCTAATTTCTGGCAAACCCTCTCATGAACACATCCTATATAACGAGGAAACCTCAATAGATCAAAAAATGAAAGTGTGTGGACGCATTCATACCGTAATTTATTATACTTCACATGAAGCACTTCAATCCTAGTCGAGAGATGTAGAAAATGTTGTGTAAAGATATTTTCTGTTTTCCAACTAGAATTCAGTTTGGCTCACTGTATTCAAAATTGAATAAAAGTGGTGTTTGGCAGGGAAGTGGGCTAAACAAAATGGAAAGAAAAGGAAGGTAAAAGGAAAAAGAAAAGAAGAAAAAATAAAGAAAAGAAAAATTTCATCTCCGTAGAGACGCTAGGGACGTGTTAACAAAACTAGCGTTTTTAAATGGGATGAAGTTATAAGAAAAAAGATTTTTAGAAAAATTTTATTTGGGGGAAAAACTGACATATAATTTATTTAAATTAAATTAAATTAAATTAAATTAATCTAATTAATTATAAACCAAGATTTAAATTAAAAACAAAATTTATAAAATTTATTAAAAAATTAAAAAAACATTTTTTCTAGGTGCATACATGCAAGAAGAATTGGGGGTTGAGTTAGTCTAAGTATCTTTACTTCTTAAAAGATAGATATAGATAGGAGAATGGAAGAGGAAGGTAGAGGGGGTTCAAATTTACCATTTAAAAATTTAGTTAATTAATCAATCAATCAAAAACTATTTAATTTATATTTTCTCTCCTAAAAACTGAATTTAGGACTTAAATTTTAAGTGTTCACAAATTTCGCCTTGTGGCGGCACTTACTAATGGATTCTTTTCTTAAATTCAAGAGTAGGTGCTGGTTTGGGTACTTTAATATTAGTATTTTTTCTTACAGACAGCCCTTCTTCCTTCATGTTCCAGAATCTTCGTGAAAGAGCTGTCTGGTATTTCTGACCCGGGTCCGAAAAAGAATACCTGTGATTGTAATACCTTTGCTTAAAGGGCCCCCGCGGACATACCAATATAAGCCCGGTAATTTTTCTTGTTGGATGGTAAAATGTGAGCTTCATAAATTACCTGGATGGATTTACATTTGCCCTCCACCGAGCAGATATCCACAGAACTACAATTGCATTCATTTAAAAATTCGGACCCAGAGTCGGTATTACATAAATTCTTTAGAATTTGTCTATTATGAGAATTTATAATGTTGTCCATATTTGGGGTATAAGAGTAGCTAATTTTTAGAGTGTTCCTATTAAAAATCTTTCGTAGAGGATTGTTGTTATTAGAATGTTTGTCTACTAATATGAGAAAATATTTACCTATATTAACATTTGTTAGTTTGCAGTATGGAGAGTTAAACCAAATTATCTCACTTTTTCTACAATTATTTTTATTTTTAGTATTAGATGGTTCGGTGTCTATTGTAGGTACATTAAATTATTCTTAAATCGGCTTTTTTGAAGGACCTTGTAAATTTCTTTACTTTCATTGAAAGTTTTGATGTTTGATGATAAACGGTTAATCCTATTATTTACGATATTGGGTATCTGTTTTAAAATATTTTTTGGGTGATTGTATGAAATATTAATGTAAGTGGGTAAACTATTTTCTTTGAGAAAAGGCTGGTGGGACCCATCGTTTAAATTAAATCGAGATAGTTTACAATTTTAAGATTGGAAGTAACTTCAACCTTAAAACCGAGATAATTTAGGGCTCTAATGATTTTTTTTTTTGTGAATTCTATTCGTATAGGGTCCATAAGGTGTTTATGTTTAAAAAATTGTTTTGTTGTTCTTTTCATAATTAAACTATGAACTTATTAACTTAGATAAGGGGAAGAGTTTATAATGTGTCATAGAATTCTTTAACTAAATGGTTTATAATGCAAGAGAATCTACAAAAGAAACTGAATCGTGAGTCGTTAACTAAATTCAACTGAGAACGCATATCATTTCGTTGTCGTGTAGGTTTTCCTGGTGCATGCATATGCAAATGTTAAAATTTCACCTATGATACTTCTAAATATTTCCTTTCAGATTTATTAATACAAACCAATGTTTTCTCAATAAAATTTATATTAACAAACCGTCGTTTGTACAATTTTTAATTTTATCAACAAACCCTCCTTAGTTCAAATTTCAAACTGCAAATATTTCAGCTAAAAAAAATGAGTTTGAGAGAATTATATGCTCCACCAAGATACATTATTTGCGGCTATAATCTTAGCAATATAATATATGTAGATGACACAGTGTTGATAGCAGACACAGAAAAGAAACTGCCGGCGCTTCTCCAGAAGGTAGAAAAGGAAGCGAGAAGAAAAGACTAAGCATCAAATGAAAGAAGATAGAATATTTGATTGGCAGCAAATGGAGGAGCACAAGATGCGACGTACGAATTGGAGACACCAAAATCAAGTAAATACAGGAATCTAAATATCTAGGAAATATTTTAACAGAGGGTGGAAAATGCGGCACCAAAATTAGAAGGCGTATTGGAATAGTAAAAGAGGCCTTCCAAAAGTTAAGCAAAGTATTAAGTAACAGGGAAATTTCGTAAGAAACCAAAAAAGGAAAAAAAGAAGAGTACTGGAGTGTTATGTAATATTGATCCTCCTATATGGCAGTAAATGCCGGACAATATCCTCATAGATGAAGAGAAACTTGAGACAACAAGAATGTAATTCTACAGAAGGCTGCCGAGACTGAACCTGTGAACAACGTCAAAGGAAAATGGAAAGGAAATTTGACACTCACGAGATATATGGAAGGCAAGAGGTACAGAGGAAACTAGAGACAATCCTATCTAATGAGCTTGTGTAAATGGTTGGCAGAACAGGGATGAGGAGAAATACCAAAAAGGCAGACACTTATAACCCTTTGGGTCATGTCATGAGGGGAAATAGTGGTCGAAATTAAAGGTTCAGTTTGAAATTTAAATCACCTGAAGAAGGTCGGAGCGTACGACGTCTGAAGCGTCGTGAATATGGCAAAAAAAAAAAATGAGGACAACAGTTTTAACAACGTAAATAGTGAAAATTTATGATGCATCTTTTTATAATAATAAAGTAGGGCAATTCAAAACAAATTATTATAAGGATATAAATATATCTTGAAATTTATTTCCCAATAATAACTGCTTAATATATCATTAGATAACAATAGCAATTTAATTGTAAAAACATTGACTTGTGTAATAAACTGTATATATTAAACTGTATATTCTCTATGGTCTGTACGTCAAATTGCTGTCTATAAAAAGTGTTGACTGACTTAAAAAATATGACCAAATGTATAATAATAAATTTTCTTTTGAAAACACCTCTCTTCATTCTGAGAACATTTCCACTCTCTTCTTATATTAAAATACTATTTATTATTTTTTCTTAATGGTAATATTAGCCACTTCCCGATAAGGGAAAAAAATACATTGATTTACTCACCAGCCAGTACTGATTTCAGTTGAAATTTATAAAATCTTTTTTTTTTTAAGGAAAACACGTTGCTCAAATCCAGTAGCGGTTATCACTCTTTCCAGTATTGATGGGGAAGAGCCCTTTCTAACTAGTAGCGTGGGATGTTAGCACCTTGATTATGTTATTATTTTCACTTCGAGTTGTAACGTCGAACCTTAGATGGATAACCGTTTAGAAATATCAGGTACCGTAAAATTGGATGTGTGAGTGGTGTAACGATAACTGCTCTGAATTGAAAATCAGATAACCGAGTTCCAGTTCCAGTTGGGTTCATGATATGTGAAAATAACTTCGCTCCACCAGCTACTAGCTATGGGTTACTTAGGAGGAATTTTATCAGTGAATCATTATTATCTCCAAAATAATTTAACAAACTAGAATTAATGTCTGGCTTTAAATAACCTGCAGCAGGTTGATAATCCGTAAAATCAACCATTCAATCTCCAAGTTACATGTGTTAAGCGTTTTAGTTGTTCTTGCTTTTTGTATTCCTCAAGTGACGTGATTTCTGTTATTTGGTACAGTTCTTTAATTGTTATTCTGTGGCTCCATTCCATGACATTCAAAGACGGGTGAACTTTGCCGAGAACCACAGACTCACTCAAAGCTATTTTTAACAAATGAATTAAGGAAGCAACTGTTATATAGCTGGCTGTTTTGTTATTTCTTAACTGGTTTGGAGCCATGCATGTCATTCATATTAAAGACTTGATTTAACAAAGATATTTAATAACATGACTTGAGTTTTCAGGCTGATGTTTTGATTTCATAGCAGTTGACAATGTTGCACAAAATTATCTCTGGCACAGCCTATGTTCAGTTTCTTTTTATCCCACACTTAATTAGTTTAAGGATTGTCTACAAATTCAATGTAAAACATTGTATTAATATTCTATATAAAAGATTGTCTGCACATTATATATATAATATTACCTTTAAATCCTAAGCATGTTGTAATCATAAACACGAATGATAGTCGTTATTTTAAGAAGTAAAGGGGTACAAACGAAATGATTTGAAATTGACATTTTCCATCTCATCAAAACGGACGTTAAACACATCTCTCTGTCTTCTTTGCTAGTTTGTTTCTTTCTTTCAAAGAGAATAGTCTATTATTTATGAGGTACTGGCAGGGCGTAATGGCCATGCTAACAAAGAAAAGGACACGTAGAATTATAATAAGACTCCATGTAAAAGTATTATCTATAAATTC
The DNA here is from genome assembly GCA_037127315.1 of Ascarosepion bandense. NCBI lineage: Eukaryota > Metazoa > Mollusca > Cephalopoda > Sepiida > Sepiidae > Ascarosepion > Ascarosepion bandense. The sequence continues at coordinate 565,641 of JBBBDQ010001310.1, forward strand.
CATACAAAATACATGTTCCTAAATTGTGCGTAAAGTATTGTCTATAATCTTTCTTTAATCACTTCATTCCAAGCAAGAATATAATTCCACTAAGAAGCAAGGGGGCTACTGGAAGCGAATAAGAATGAGAAAACCTTAGAAAGAACCAGAAACTCAATCTTAAATATGAAAAAGAAGATTAGCTGGGGAGGTGTGTAAACCGGATAATATGCGAACCTATCTACTCATATTTACGAAAAGACAAATAAATACAACTTGAAAGTTTAGTCGGAAATGTTAGAAGTATAGAGTTGAAGTAGACTGTAGAATGAACCGGAAGCTCAGCCCTAAACAGAAAACAGAGATAAACCTCTACTTCAGTTCAAAAGTCTGGAAAAGAATGTGACCGGACGATAGGAGAACCTATCTACTCTGAAAGTATTGTTTACTAATGTTTTGTAAAAGTATAGTTTATAAATTCTAAGTATTGTCGATAAATTTTATGTAAAATTATTTCCTGTAAAATGCATAAAATCTTTTATTTTGAACGTTGTGAATAATTATTGAAAATGAATAATGCTTTTGAATTATAGAATGTTTTTTATTCTTTGAAGAATAGAATCTGTTACTTACCTTGAACTCTTTTTCGACTTCTGCAAGTTTTTGCATTTCTTGTCTCAGTTCAAATGTTGTCATGATGGGATCTGGACTGGAAAGTGCCATGTAGGCTGGACTGGCGAGGGCCCGGTAAGCGTTCAGGCGGGAACGCGATCGCTTCAGCGAATCGTAGTTCTGTTTGGTGACGCACCCGGTACACTTACATGAAATTGGGTGCGGCTTTTCGATGGTGTGATTTCGTGACAGAAACATCTGGATGATTTCGTGATTGTTGTAGTGCGCTGCCAAGATGAGAGGAGTTATGTCCGGCGGGAATTGGCTTTTTTCCTCTGTTCTGTATAACAATTGACCGGATTCAAAGGGTCGGAATAGTGGGCTCGTGGGGAAAAAGAAAAACACGAACATTTCGTGTTTATAGTAATAAATAATAATGTTAGTTTCAGATTATCAGTGACGAAATATTGGGATGTAATTGTATCGTGAATGGCGGTTATTATTACATATCAATATCGGTGTAAATTATCAAGTGTATTTGGAAATGATCCCCAAATTAGTCATTTGTGAAAAGAAATTTGGGCGTTTACAAGAAATAAATAATAAATTAAAATGAATTTTAATATACATAATTAGCCATTTATGTTTAGAATACGAGAAAGATGAATAAAAATTATTTCGTGGTTGTGAGCAAATTGTATTTTTTTATAGCGAATGTTAAGTTTGTAGCGACAACGATGTTTTGAACACATTTTTTTGAGGATAGAATGGATAAAAATATACGCGATTCATTTTACAGTTAGTTTATATTGCAGTGTATACGTTTTTCATGCGTTTATTAATTATTTGTGAATTAATATGCGTGTACGTATATTTAAGTAAACATATATTTACGAATATATTATTTGTATAATACAGTTGTATGTATATTTAGAGGACAATATATATATATATAAATATATATGTTACAGTTAAATTCAGATATATGTTAATTTTGTGAATAGATATTTTTGTTACAACATTTTATGATTTTGGATTACAATTGTTAGAGAAGAGTTTAGGGGCGGATATATCCGGTTTTGAAAATTTAAATTTGCAACGATGTGTTTTTGACATTAATAATTATTGTTATAATGATGGCAAATCGCCATAATTAAGAAGATTGTAATTAAGATTTCAATGATTAATAAGAAAATGAAAGGATCATCATCATCATCATCATCATCATCATCATCATCATCAGCAGCAGCAGCAGCAGCAGCAGCAGCAGCAACACAGAATCATTGTAACCGATACATTTGCAACATCAGGTCCGATGTAGGCGAGGGCCAAACAGGTCATCGAAGAGGAAAAGAAAAACGAAAGAAAAGAGAAATATGCCGATTCAAAAAGATGCTATTACATTTTTTAAATAAAATATTATTTTAATTTATATAATTAAAATATTCTATAATTCTATAAACCTTTCTTCACAACTGTGTCAAACACCCAAAACAGTGATTCTCAACCTTTTTGCCCAATGCTCTCATTTAACCGGGGCAGAATGTCATTAACAACTTTCCAAGATTGTCTACTCAAAAAAAGCATTTAAAATAGTATGCATATCTTATTGAAATTCTTTATTCTTGTCCATATTAACACATAGACATTTATATGGATTAATTTTACAAAGAGATTTTACAAATTTAATAGAAAATGTTGATGGATTTTTTCTCTCCCTTCTGAAACCCTGAAATCCACTTCTGGTCGAGAATCCCTGATGTAAAAACATTTAAATATAAAGCAATTCAGAATCTCTGTGAAGAATAATAATCATTTGGAGTGACGATGAACATCTTCAATTTGGCTGTGACTTATTCAAAAGAATCATTTATTATCCATTTTAATCATACATTCTACTGATTCTATTTACATTAAGTTTTTAAATAACCGCGACACTTCAAGAGGTAAATGCTCATAGTTCACCATAGTTTACTTTTCATTAATATCTATGAATTGCTATAACTTTCTTCGAACTCGTTTTCCCTTGGCTTCTTTGACTTTGAAATTGCGCTTTTTCTATTAGATTAGCTGCTAACCTAGCGTCGAGAGTGCATTTTGTTCTGTTATTTAACCCTCAGCCGGAGAGAAGAGATGGATTCATCCCTTTTCAAAATGTATTAGTACGAAATGAATGTACCAGACTATTGAAAGGGATTACTGATTGGAATGCAACATCACAAGAAAACATAATCCAACCTATCGTATAATCCAACCTAAACCGTTCATACCTAATAGTTACAGTTTAACTCGTATTATATAGATGCCCTTTTAATATTACTTTTCATAGTAGTCATTGAAAAACAGATTTTTTATAAATAACAATGAAAGTATCCCTAGAGATTGCATAAAACATTAACAACTATGTTAGATTGCATTCTCTTTTCAGAAACAATTTAGTTATTTTAATGAATTTGAAATCTGGTTTCATCATTTTTTTTTTATTTGTTACCATTATTTTACTTACTTATTTATGTTTAGTTTTAAGTTTAAATGTTAAGAAAATGGGTCGGTTACTTACAATAACGTGTAATGAGTTGAAACAATTGATTCTGTCTTGGCCCCAGTGATTGTAATGAACAATCCACATGAAGTTAAGCATTGTATCTTTACTACTTTTTTCTCAAAGGACAGAATAGTTTTTCATATTTTTGAGGTTTGTCGAGGTTAGCATGAAAGCCCAGTTACAGAAATTGAAATATATATATCAACTTCTAAATCTATTTTTTATCATATCCAAAATTTATTATTTTAATGAAAAGTAGTTTTAAATTAATTAATAAACGCCACCTTTTTCAACCAAAGGAGTTACCTATAAAATGTGTACATTTTATCTATAAATTGTTTTAATCATTTCATGCCAAACAAGAGAATAAAGCTAACAATAAAAAAGAGCTTATTGACTATGAAAGGATGAAAAAAAGAAAAGATTATTAAGCAATGAGAACAATCGAAAATAACGATTGGCATCGATTTGAAATTTTTGAAGATGGCAAGAAAGTAACCGGAAGAGAGTTGCACACGTGATAAGTGCGAGAGAAGAAACTGTTAGCATAGAAATTACAGCTACATCTAACATTTCAACTGTAAAATGATGAGACCTTGCCGCCAATCTAGTACTACGCTTAAATTCATAAAGTCTAGGTATCATAGAGCAACTTTCATCAGAACAATTACCATGAATATATTTATAGAAAAGGCAGAGAGAATCTACATTACGGCGGTGGGAAAGTGACTGAAGCCGGGATGCCAGCTCAGGAACAATGACATTGCAGATTCAACTTAGGATTTTATCAAAAATCTACAAATAGAGCAGATTTGCAGCAATATTCAAATTACCGGAAGAATGGTAAACTTATAAGTATGCAAGACAGATTCTTGAGAAAAAATTGTCTAGTACGCCAGAGTGATCCGACTTTCCTACCAGAAAACCTTGCAATTAAATCATCATAATCTTTCCACTTGATGTCAGCAGAGAACATTATCCTGAGAAGTCGTAACGAGTCCTTACCCTAGAAGTTAGCACCAGCCAGGTTGATGGAAGGTAGTGAGGGTCTCTAAGATGATTAATAGAAAGCAGTTTTATTTTACAAGAGTTAAAATCAACAAGCAATTCCTTCATTCAGTTAATAGTAAATTATTGGTTATTTTTGACATCAGCTGCAAAGTGGAAAGTATGAATATTTTATCAATATTTACAATGCGTTTAATTTTTATCTATATTCATAAAATATGTTCAACAGCAAACAATTCACAGACATGACAAATTTTCGAATTCACTGTCTCATCCAGGTTTTTCAATCATTCTTTCTAAGCACTTCAGTCGTCAACATGGAGTTTTTCAAGACAAAAGGAGGAGGCTGAAAGCTTTTATTTGAGTGATACGCGTATATTTTTGACAAAACTAGAAAATCTAAAATGTACTGGAGGTTCGAACAACGAAAACTGCGCAACACAGGACTGACAAAAATCGATGATTAGCAGAACGCCTTCGGGACATTTGCATTTATCAACCTTAACAGTTCGCCGACAGTTTCTAAAAACAAACAAACAAAAAGATTAAAATAAAACTGGACGAGAGCTTGAACTTGAAAAACTTAAAGTGTCGACCAATTATCTTTCAGCGAATTGTCCGGCTACCATTCTATATTTGTAAAGGATGTAAATTTTTTCCGTAGTATTAATTATGCACATTAATAATTTCATTTATAAAGCGTGAAAATTTTTATCGATATTTGATATAATTGACATCTACCGGCTTCCGAAGATCTTAACGAGAGATGTGCTTTTCTTTATAACAGTAAATTACCTTGCTTCACCATGAAGTCTTTCGTTGTTCAGTAGACCTATATGGTCGTTTTCATTATTTATATAAGGAAAAACACCGAATAGCAAGTTCGAACTCCTCTGCAAAGTGCGCATTTTATTGAATTAATTCCGAAATTCCCAGGTCGGGAGACGTCAATTAATCTTGAAATAAGAACAGAGATTTCTTCTCAAATAAGTGTATCTACTAAATATAACGGAGTCCTGGGAATGACAATAAACTACATTCAGCAACAAGGCCTCTGTTCGGGATATTGGGGATTTTGAGGAGTGGGGAACCACCTCTTAATTGGTGTTGTTCACCCGGGGTGGTAACACTTGTTCGGGTCCCAGCCATAGGCAAATAGTGAAACTCCAAGCAAAAATCGAAAGTATAAAATATTTAAAATAGTAATTTTTATATTAACATACCAGCAGTGCATTTTTATATAAAAATTACTAACAATATATTTTGATCGTGAAATTACTAACAAAACATTAAAAAATACCAACAATGCATATTATCATCTACAATCTATATATCTAAAAATCATACATTTGCTCTGTAAGTATAAAATTATGTACAAAATGTATGTTACTGAATCCACAAAATTGCATACAAAATATTTATATTTCGACAGTAAATAACCCATAGAAGCGGTGATATGTCGCTAAACAAAATCAACAAAGCCAACCTAAATAAAACGTTCATTAGTCAGAAATTATTGAGTCTGCATAATTTTATCGATATTAAAAAACGATGTATATTTTATCTAACTTTCTAAAGTGTATGCATTTTTATTTATATTTGTGATTGGTTGATTGACAGTTGGAATCATTGAGTTACTGTAAAATCTAGAATTCTATTCGTAAATTATATATATATATATATATATATACATTAAACATTATTTTAACAATATTTGAGTAGATTTGTTTATTTGAAACTATTTTATTTCGTCTACCTGAAGAACAAATGAGAAAAAGTATCTCAATCTAAATTGTTTCACTTTTATCTGAATTTCTTCAGAGATCGAGAGAAAAAAACAACAACAAATTATTAGTAGGTTTTGATGATTTTTGGTTGTTCTTATTGGTCAGATACTTGTTACGTTTATTGATGCAATAGATAATTTTTAAATATGTATGTGAAGAATATTTTGGTTGGTAAAGAAAGTGTGTAATAGCGTAGGTGTGTGTTTGGGATGAAACGCTTGTCTTTATAGGTGTGTGTTGGACCGTAACGTTAGTTAATATAAGTGTATATGTGTATGTGTGGGGGATGGTCTGTAGATGTGAATATAGTATAGATCGTTAAAATGTAGTGATGAAATGTAGTGAGATGTTGCGAAGAGTTTGTATTTGGGCATTTTATATATACGTATATATGTGGACATGGGCAATGCTGTTTTTACGCAGCTAGGAATGATAAATTTGATTATAATTTTTCATTAAATTATTTCGCAAGCTTTTTTTAGAATTATATTATTTAACTTATTTTTATGCATTAGGTAGACATACGTTATATATATATATATATATATATATATATATATGTGTGTGTGTGTGTGTGTGTGTGTGTGTGTGTGTGTGTGTGTGTGTGTATATATATAGATAGATAGACAGATAGACAGATAGATAGATAGAGTGGCGTGAATTAATAAATATACATATGAGGGTGCAAAAATGCATAGTATTATTATTCAGGTGTTAATAAAACAGTGCTCAATGTATGAACAGAACTGTATTATATATATATTAATAAATATGCATATTATCCTACATCTTTGGCATGACGCGTAGTTTGATACGTCATGCAATCATCAGGTGTATATTTCAAACTGACAATTTAATACATTTGAATTTATTTCACTCGATGTTCATGGGAATTAAATCTTATAAAGTTAAGTTACTGTTTCTTTAATAACAAGATTAAAAATTTAAATATTTTTTATATATTTTAAAAAGTTATATGTATATAAAAATTTAAAACGTAAATTTCAAAATTAAAATATAAACTAAAAAATAGTAAAAATAATAAAATGCAAGGAGACGAAATTAAAGGGGCGTAAACCATAAAAAGTAAAAAGTTAAATATTCAAATATTATATGTAGATAAAAAATTGAAATTGTAAAAGTTTGAATAAAAATAAAAATGAAAATAAAAATTTAAAACTTAAAAAGTAAAAAGAAAAATTTAGAATTAAAAGTAAAAATTTGGCAGTGCAGATAGCAAAAATTAAGGGGGTTTAATTCATAATTGTTAAAAGTAATATTGCGAAAGAAAGAAAGAAAGAAAGAAAGAAAGCAAGAAAGAAAGAAAGAAAGAAAGTGGAAGTAATGAAGAAAGAGGGAAAGAAAGGGACAAACGCATAAAGGAATCTATATCAATCTGGGTCTAAGAATTTAAGCAAGTATTTTTTTCTATGACAGCATGTGTTCATTAAATCATTTTTTATTAAGCGAATTAGGATTATTCATATGGTTTAAGATGACAAGTTTTTCTAAAAAGCATAGATTACATTTATCTCTTTTTCCATTGGAAAGTTTGGATTTAGATACGATATTCTAGGTAATAATTGGCTTGTTGTTTTTTAGTTTCCAATAATGTATGTATAAAGCAGTACTTTTGCTGCATTTACTGTTGTTTAAAGACAAAATGTGGTTGTTAAATCCTATTTTCACCTATCAGAACTGCTTCCAAAGTAAAATTTAACATCATTATCATTCGAATAAATTCTATCTCTATAAATAATACTTTCGGACATGCATTGGCTATTCAGAAAGCAGGTTTCATTTTTTCGGCAGTTGCAATTATTTTAGAAGTTGCAATTATTTTAGAAGTTGCAATTATTTCGGCAGTTGCAATTATTTTTGATAAACTTTGAAAGTGGTTTCCTCACACTAAAGCAAGGACAGATGCTCCTATGAACATATATTTCCAAATACTTCATTTGTGGATAGTCTTTCTTCACTGTTTAATGTGTGTAGTAGTGACTTAACTGAGAAGTTTTCCGTTTAATAATGGCAAGTTATTTATATCGTGAGCAGGCAGATATGACTTTTATATATGACCGCACAAATGGTAATGAACACAAGTCTGCATGTTTGTATCAGATTTTCTTTGCTTACCGAAGGCAGCTGAGTCATCTAATCTTTAGTGCTTTTTTATTGTCACGTTTCTGAGACAAGTTCCGTGCCACCACAAAGTATTAATCGAGGAAGACTGAGAGCCTGAAGACTCGTGCGTCTGACCACTAAGAACATACTGTCGGGGATGATCCAAGTATCAGCACATGTCAAATGGTCCTAGCATGTCGTATATCTCGTACTACCACATGGAGGATAATTCAAGAGCAGCATCTGTGTCTGTATCATTTACAACATGTGCAGGATCTTTTTCCCTCTTATCACTCACCGCAGAATAACTTTTGCCGATGGTTTATTACACAAACTTCTTATCCGTTTTTGTCTATTCAGTCTTGTTTACGGATGAGGAAATATTTGGAAGAGATAGAATAACAAATTTGCATAACAAACATATGTGGGATTGGAATTCTCATGGTAAAATACAGGCTAGACACCAGTATCCGCTTGCGATTAATGTGTGGGCTGGAATTGTAGCTGACTGTCTGATAGGTCTATACGTTCTTCCAGTAAGCCTTACAGGAAATGCCTACAGGAACTTTATTTCAAATACACTTCCAGACCTGCTAGAGGATGTATCCTCGCTAATACATTCATATGATTTATGCATGATGGTGTCCAATAAATTTTTGTCACATTGTTTACGATGCACTGACTAACTTCTACCATGAAAGATGAATAGGAAGGAGAGAATCACGTCCATGGCCTGCACGTTCCCCTAACCTCACTTCTTTGGATTTCTATCTAAAACAATTGTCTTATGCAGCAGAAATTAATAATGCAGATACGTTTCATCAACGTGTCATGGGGGCCTACAAAACCATTCGACACCGTGTGTAAGTATTTGAAAGGGTCTTCCAGTCAATGATCCGACTGATGCATACGTGTGTAGAAGCAAGTGGGGGATATTTTGAACATTTGTTGAGTTGCTGTGTTGAGGTACAAAAATGTCCATTTGGACATATGTTTATATTAAAATTTTACCTTGTTTTGGTGTTAGGAACCCGATATCAACTTTGTAAAAGTATAATATATATATATATATATATATATATATATATATATATGTGTGTGTGTGTGTGTGTGTGTGTGTGTGTGTGCGCGCGTGTGTGTGTATGCGTGTGTGTGTGTGTGTGAGAATAGAATAAGTAAAGAACGGATAGAAAAGTGTCTTTAATCTAACATGTTTCATTTTAATAAGCTTCTTCAGAGATTTATTAACGATTTAAAAAATTATGAAAATTCATGTTTGTGTATACATATGTATGTGCATATACGACTGATTTGATTTCCTGTAAGAGACTGTCCAATTTTTTTATATTGACCTGAAGACACTTGTAGAAACTAATGTAGCGACATAACTGATTCGGCCCACAACGGAACAAAGGCCATGGTCGACAAACACCAGTTCGAACCACATACTTAATTGCATATGATTTCATGACTATCTCACATGTACTTTTTATTCATATTTATTAAGTGTGCACATTTTAAGTATATTCATAGACTGTATATATTTCTATCTATTTTCTTATGTGCGTGTATTTAATATATATATATATATATATATATATATATATATATATATATATATATATAAGTGTGTGTGTGTGTGTGTGTGTGTGTTTATGCATGTTTATGCATATTTGTAATGCGTATATCTATTTATATTGGTAAGGTATATATAATTTTAACATTTGCAAAAATTTAGATTTGTCAATTTTCCATTCGATTCACTTTATTTCCGAACAGATTATTCCACTTTTTAAAGAAAGTCTATCTTCTCTTTAAGGTTTATAAACATAATATTGTCAGGGAAAATTATTCCTTCATTTCAAAAAAATCTCTTTAATCTTTAAGTTTTATAAAGGTATTATCTTTTATTACAATAAGAAATCGTGATTGAGAGCCAGCAAAATAATTTGACATTTTTTATATAGCATAAATGAGTGTCTTTCTGGAAACAATTTAAATTAAAAAAAAGAACTAAACTAGTATTCGTTTCCACACGGTGACTGGTTGTGACACAAGGTCGTGTTAAAATGGTAAGCACAAGCTAAAGCCCGTATACCTGGGTTATGGCCAAAATTTACCAAAGACAAAATTCTCCGAAGACAAAGACCCAATTTGAGACATTAATTGTCCCCAGTCCAAAAATGGATACTTACTAACAAATAATCTAATTTAGTTGTCCCGTATGCCATCATTACGGTTTCAATTGCACGTATATTAAAAGACACAAGGCTACTCTATGGGTTCTGGCAGTTTCCATCTGACTCAGAATAAATATGTCTCATTCAATGACCAGAACGAAAGATGTTTTTGCATGAAAACATTGTAGTCCAATAAAAAAACTTGTCTGTTAAGAAGCTGCAATCGACACCATCCAACACACAGCTGTTGATGTCTTGACAGTATCCCTACCAGAGATAGTTTTCGAGTACGATGCTTTGTCAAAGAGCAATCCGTGATTCTGATTAAGGGCCAAATATGGTTGCCCTTCTTAACAGATTAACACACACGACTAGAGAATCCAATCTGTCCTTCTATTAACCAATGAGAAAACACCCAAAAGTTTGAATTAAAGACGTTGGTTATTTTTTATTTTATTATAATGTTATTGTTATTTTATTTGAAGGGAACTAGAGATCCTATGGGCGTAATCTTATATTTTTAAGATTCAAAGATATTTTTAAGATACAAAGATGACACTGTGTTTATTATCGACACGGAATGTAAACTACATAACGGCCTAGACAGGCTAGTAAAAAACGAGAAGAAATAGGACTAACCATCAACTGCAAGAAGACAGAAGGTATGGACATCAGTAAGAACAAAATTTCAAGATGCGAGTTGATATAAATATTGATGATATAAATATTTACACTTGATAGACAGAGTGGTAGAAGAAAGTGAGAAAAAAGCCTAACTATGAACGGCAAGGAGACATAAATTATGGAAATCAGCAAGAGAAAATAGCACAGATGCTAGTTACGAATTCAAGATATAAACATTAGAACTTTGTAGACAGAGTAGTGGAAAAAAAGCAATAAAAATTGACTAACCATCAACTGCAAGAAGACAGAAAGTATGGGCATCAGCATAATGTTTTTTAAGAAATGCAAGCTGCAAATTGATGATATAAATATCAGAAACTCGTCGACGGTGCGGTAGAAGAAAGCAGGAAAAAAGGACTTACCATCAACTGCAAGGAGACAGAAATTATGGAAATTAGCAAGAGAAAAGTCCGAGAGTCGAGTTACGAATTACGAATTGAAGACATAAATATTAGGATTTAGTAGTAGAAGAAAACGAGAAAAAGACTAACCATCAACTGCAAGAAAACAGAACATGTGGACATCAGCAAATGAAAAAAATCTGAAATGCGAGTTATGGATTGAAAATATAAATTTCAAGCAGATGAAGAAGTTTATATATATATATAACATGATATAGACATTCGACACGCAAAAGAAGCGTTCCAAATGCTACGTAAGGTGCTAAAGAAAAAACAGTGCTGGATTTCTATATCCACCCCCTTGTCAGTGAATTTTGGCTAATTTTCCTAAGCATTAGAAAAAAAAAAAAGTAGAAGCAGCAGAAATGTAGTTTTACAGAAGGATACTAAAATTACATGGACGGAACGAATATGCAACGAGGAAATTGGAAAAAAATGGAAACAGAAAGAAAATTTCTACTCAAAATCAGGAAAAGTGAGCTGAAATTCCTTATACATCTAATGAAGAAGAAGGGCTTAAAAAATTTAACAGTCACGGTG
>JBBBDQ010001310.1:1295000-1415000 GCA_037127315.1 Ascarosepion bandense
ATCCACCTTTGAGATGACTTCTTCATGAGCTGATGAAATGTAACAATTAATACTTATTTGTCTACCTGCTTTTCTCGACCATCGTATTAGTAGATAGTCTTATGCTGAACAGCTGACACGTTACAAAAAAAAGGGTAAGAAAAAATAAACATATTTTTATTTAGGAAATAAGAAGCTTGTATCAACGGAATCCAATGATGGAAAAGAATCAGTTTTTTTCATATCTTTTTGGCAGTCCTCCAAAAACAACTGGTAGAAAGCAAAAAGTGCGAGAAGGAATCGAAATGAACTTAACAACAATACACCTGCAAGATTAGAGATTTTTTGATTTGAAATAAAAAAGAAGGAAAGAATGACAGAGAGAAATAAGCAGCGGAAAGAAGTGGTGCTAAGACAATAAGAAAAGTTAGAAAGAAAGAAAGAAAGAAAGAAAGAAAGAAAGAAAGAAAGAAAGAAAGGACGCAAAGAAAAAGAAACAAAGAGTGGAAAAGAAAGAGAGGGTGGAAAGAAAGACAGAAGCAAAAAATAAAAAAACAGAAGGAAAGGAATGAAGAGAGAGAAGAAAGAAATTGAACTTAAAAAGAAAAATTTTAAAAAAATGTGCGCGTTTGTATTAGTCAAGGTGTAAAATAAATTAAAAGTGCGGTAAAATGATTACATCAAAGTGAATGAATGAACGTGAAAACAATGAAATGCTATATGGCCTGTGTAAAAGCAAGAAATTCAAGATGGAGGATGTCTTAAAAGACAATTTACGCAAAGTCAGTGAATGAGAATCAAGAAAACGAAAACAGTTGAGAAGAAAAGTTTTGTACCGAAAGAAAACATCATCAAAATAGAATAGAAAGGATGCAATTGCAAAAGAGATTAGGAAAAATGAAAATCGTGAAAAGAAATATAACATGAAATAAGTACACTTAGATTTGAACAGTGAATGAAGTAAACGAAAAAAAAAGAAAAAAACGAAAATCAATTAACAAAAAACTAAGCAATAGATAATTATAACAATGAACAAGTTTGTGATTAACGAATATTGTGGATGAAAGACCCATGGAAAATATAGAATCGACGAGGACAACAAGAAGAAAGAACTAATCATTCATTCAAGGTCAGAAGTCAGAAAACCTGGTTGTTAGCAGAAGAGAAAGTCTACGTTGTTTGCTATATACTGAGAATGTCACGTCAAGCATGTACGTAACTATTAGTGAGTTCTGGAAAAGGCATAACGCAGCTCTGCAAAAGCAGTCTAATCCAAAGTTGAAAACAGCAAAAAATAGCTCCCGCGAGTTCTGTAAAATTTCAAATTAGATTCTCAACTGTGGAAAATCGCCACTGTTTTTCGTAATAAATTACGTCTGGGTTATCTCAGTCGTATCAGATAACGCTATGATCTTTGCCTCTAACTACATGCAAGTCAAGTAGGGGATGTTCCTTGTTAGACGACAAGGAACATCCCCTACTTGACTTCTCCCCTCTTATGGAACAAATTTTGTGATATCTGTTTGCAAAATTATAAAAAAAAGCCTTAAATCTACGAAGGCTATTGGTCCGTAGAAAAATTTCTGTAGTTGTTCTTAATAATCTTAGGCCAGAGCTATCCGCAATTATGGTAAAATTATTTAAACTCTGACTGAAGGAGAAGCTGTATGTTGAGTTTACAAGAAAGTTATCGCACCATCAGTGTCCTCAGTATCATCAGAAAAAATTCGGGAGTATCATCAAGAAGAAGGCTGTCAATCAGCTAAACAGCGTCAATCAATCTTCTGAACGACAAACAGTATGCGCTTCGGTCTTGTACGCCCACTGCTGAGGTTGTCTCATTAGGGACAGAATCACTAGAGCCCCTGATAATAAATCAATCACAAGAGCAGTAGCCTTAGATATCGCGACGGATGTTGAGAAGGTGAGTCATAAGGGACTGCAATAAAAACTCCTTAGTTATGACACCTCTGGCATTTCTTCTCGATTATCAAGTTCTTATTTGCGGATAGGTCCGTGAAGGTCGTTGTTAATGGTCAGTCCTATGATTCACATAAAATCAATGCAGGCATAGCCAAAACTCTCCCTCTCCCCCTCCCCCCATCTCTCTTTTCTCTATTCTACCATTCTTCTGCTATATATTAACGATCTGCCTTAGAATATTTGCATATGGCTAATAAAAATATATATAAAAAATACCACAGATTATGATAATATCACCAAAAATGAAAATAATCTGACAACTGATTACCCCTCTAATCTTGTTCGCACGAGGTAATGGTGAATTATTTATAGCATTCAATACCCTATCGTCTGGTTCACACTCCTCCCAAGTCTTTTGAACAGGAGTAGAGATTTATAACTTATTTCCTGCTTAGGATTATGTTTCTGGTTCCTACTAAAGCCTTTTCATTTTCTTTCTACTCTCAGTAGCCCCTTGCGTCTTAGTGATATTATTGATTTACTCGGGGTGAACTAAGTTTTAAATAATACCTCCAGAACCAAGCTAGTAACGCCTCTTCATCACAGAGCAGACACTGGGTTTTCTCTTGTCATAACAAACTGCTGTACTCCCAACAAGGCTCGCATCGATCTCAAGTGGAACTCTTATACAGGATTTATAGCTAAAGAAGCCGGCAAAGGATCTCCAGAAAGTACTTAACTTCTCATTCCCTAGTATATATTTAAAAGAGTTAGGTGAGTTTAAACATGGAGTATTGTTGACACTCATTACTTTCCGGCCTCGACCGAGTTTTGAATCATTCGTGCAGCGTTGAGTAGTTGAGAAAGGTGGCGTACTATGTGTGTTTCGCAACTTTTCCCGCCAGAACCTATCATACATATTTTTTAAGTTTATAATTTGTCGTTGCTAAGAATATTCCTGTCACATCGGTACTGGTATTCCTGCTACATATTTAGAGATTCTTGATAAAATTCAAAGAATAATCCGCTATTTTATTGATCCTGACCTGATATCTCGGTTCTATTCCCTTTCCCGCCGCCATAACGTAGTTTTCCTGTGCTTTTTCTATAAATATTTTCATGGTAACTGTTATGATCGCGTAGCAATTTCTTCAAAGACTTTTCAGTAAAGGAAGTAAATAGGCCGAAATTAGTTTCCTACGCCTAAAGTCATTCAGCAGTGAATAACTTATCAGTGAACCAGTAGTGGGTGACAAAAAAAGCGAGAAGAAGTCCGATTTTTTCTGGTCGTTAACATAAAAAAGCTAGGTTTCTTCAGTATTTAATTGTTGATTTGAGTTCAGCATATACACGTGCATGGAAATAAGGCTATTTTGGAAATATATATATATATATATATATATATATATATATATATATATATATATTATAAATTATGTTTTAGAACATGTACATAATTTTTTCTATATATGTCATCTTCTCTACAATCATATGTTTGTTTCATATTGTTTCACATTTCAGGCTCTTTCCTCCTGATGAAATGTTGGGGACCCAACATTGAAACAAACATATGATTGTAGAGAAGAGGACATATATAGAAAAAATTATGTACATGTTCTAAAACATAATTTATAATAAATGTTCACATCATATATCGAGCACTGTTTTAAATCAATGTTTTGGACGGAAAAAAAATTTTCTTTCCTCGTTCTGTACTCACCCGGATATATATATATATATATATATATATATATATATATATATATATATATATATATACCTATGAAGACAGGTTACTAAAATGAAACGTCTATTTGTATTGATAGACTTCAACAAAAAGCGTAACGTACTGACAAATTTTTTTCTCATGTCATTTTTCTATACTCATAGCAGATACACTTATCGATATTTGAACGTGGTGAATATAACATCAATCATCTAAACGAAGAATTTTATTCGGATTAAAATATAAATGCATGAAATAAACAAACATGTTAAACAAACATGTTAAATATTTAAAGAAAATAGCCTGGAAAAAACAGTGAAACAGCAACACGGAATAACAGTTTGATTGATTGTTTACACTATTTACATTGTTTGGACTGTTGTCCTTATGTCAAAAGCCCGAAAAATGTAAATAATGGAAATAATTACATCAGCTCAGAAATATAGAGGGGTAGGTTTAGTTAGAATGGAGACACAAACACACATACAGACAGAGAGACACATCCATTGATATATATATATATTCTTAATAGACTTAATATTCTGAATTAGATTAGAAATATATCCGCTAAAACTTTACTTAAATACAAAAATATTCCGTACTGGAAAAATCAAAATTAAAAGAAAAAAATGGCCCCCAAACTCGGAAAAAATCAATTTCCTATATTCAAAATCAAGATTAAATATACAATTTCAGATTAATTATATTATATATTAAAAAAAAAACATGCTGAAATATACAAAAAATACTCCGTACGGGATAGACATCCCACCCCTACCACGTCCATCTAAGGAACCTCAAGGAATATAATCTAGTCACTAGATAAAAAAGAATACATAAAATCCGTCTAGTAACAACAGACACTCATTAATCAAACACTAGCTAACCACACAACTCATCTAAAAATTCTTAAGGTCAACAAACAAGACGGGTTCCCTAATCACAGAACCCCCCCCCACACACACACACGCACAACTGACCAAGTAATCAACCTTTTAACTAAGCACACCATTCTTCGAAATTCTAACCAAAAGATATACCCGAACAATAAAAACGTACATTCCAACAGCTAATGTCATTAATCAACCATTTAACTTCGCACTCCATTTTCTTCAAAATTCTAACGGTCAACACAGAAGACATATTCCCTGTATTATCAATAACCCCAACCAACTAACAAGGAACCAAATATAGATAGCGAGGATTTTCATTCTTCTTCATTCCTCCTGAAGAGACGTTGGAGACCCAAAGTCGAAACAACCATATGACTGTAGAGGAAACATATAAAAAACATTATGTACATGTTCTAAAATATAATTTATAATAAATATTCACAGCTCTATATATATTATATATCGAGCACTGTTTTAAATTAATGTTTTGGACGTTGGAAAAAATTCTTTCTTCGTTCTGTACTCACTCGGCTATATATATATATATATATATATATATATGGATCAGAATCCAACAAGGTGAATTGAATAAGTAAGGAACAAATAGGAAAAAGTGTCTTTAAAACATTTTTCACTTTAACAAGCTTCTTTAGAGATTCATTAAAGACGAATTATTTAAATATCTAAGAGATAGTATTTTGATTGAAGTCTAGTTTCATTGGTCAGATACGTGTGACGCGTGATAAAGCAATGGATGAATATTAAATGTAGAAGAAAAAACTTGTGTCTGTTGAAGTGTGTGTGCCAACGCGTAATAAAAACATTAGATGCCTATTATGAATGTAAGTATATGTAAGCGAAAATAATGTGTTAAGCGTATTTAAACTATAGACGAATTAAGTGTGTGTATATGTCAGTAATGTCATTATGTGCGAATGATAGTGATGGAATAAATTTCCGTTCAAAATACGTAACAAGTAATACGTACATACGTGTCAAGTGATGGAACGAATTTTCTATTTAAATAAAATGAGAGAATCAGTGATGAATGTATATGTTGAGAGAAATCATGTGTGAATGTGTGCGTTTATGAGTCAGTAAAGTTATTATGTGAAATGAGGTATACACATGTCAAGTGATGACCATGAAACTGAAGATGATTATGATTATGATATTTATGATGATAATTCTTAGAACTAGGGTTATGATTAATATAACTATTCATATATTCTCATAACTACGGATTATTTTAATGACTAAATGACAAAAGAGAGCATAAATGCATTTGTGGTAACAGGCTTCTGTATCTGATTGCTGCTTATGATTAATATGTTTATAAATTTTTCTCAAAGCATTGTAACAAAGCCACGGAGATACAGGAGTGCTAGTTACTGAGGATGAAAAATATAAGAAAAAGAAACCATTAAGAGATGAGAACAATAAAAGAACAGCATTTAAGAAGACAGAAGATAAGGATTAACATTGCATTTAAATTTTTGAAGATCAAACTTGACTAGAGAGCAAGGAGCCAGGAGAGATTTTCGCAAAAGTGAAGTGCGACAGAAGAAACTCCTTGCATAGAACTTACGGTTGTATATTGCATTTTCAAGTTTAAAATGATGAGAATTTGCTGCCAATCGAGTCACGCGCTTAAATTCATAGAGTCTAGATACCATAGAGGAAAGTAATATTTATTTTAAAAATACCAAAATGTGCCACAAGACCAAAAGGTGGAATGAGGGAAGGCTGGTCTTCAGTCAGTCTTATCTTAAACTTAGCTAAACACAAACACTGATCCGAACAAACTACAACATTTCTTTCACCAAAACAACACATTCTTGTTTACCATTCTTACCATTCTTACTACAGCCTCCACAATATGTCTTAGTCTCTATGTAGTCCTAATTAGTTCCATATGTACAATTTGTCTGGGGTTGGTAGTAAGAATAATAACTTTTAAAAATATAGCCTTAATGAATATTTACAATGCTTATAATTTTATACTCAAGAAACTAAACAAAATAGTTTTAGTAATAAAAGATCATAATCTTTATCATAGAGGAATGTTTTCAGATCAATGACCATGAAACTATACGGTGATGGGAAAAAGATTGAAGCCAAGATACCAGATCAGGACCAATTATATTGCATATTTTTCTTTGTATTTTATCAAGTATCTCTAAATATATAGCAGGAGCACCAGACCATATGTGGCAGCAATATTTTAAGCATGCAAGAATGTTAGACTGATAGATATGTAAAATAGATTCCGGCGAGAAAAATTGTCTAGAACGACATGACATTCTTAGACGCAGATTTTGGTAGGAGGGTGTGTATTACTTGTCGATTGAAAGTTTGATCTTTTAGAAAAAAAATTGTTAAAAAGGGACATGATTATATTCTTTACCATTGAAAAACATGCACTAATGTATTACCAAGCATACTCTAAATTTACAGGAAAAGTGATAAGAGAATTGAGCAATGGTTCATTTCCAACCACCTCTCATATCAACAAACAGGTTTTAACTTACAGGAGTAACATGTCTTTTACTAAATGCAGATGTACCCGTGATGTAGTGGCCATCGGCTCGGAAAATGAAATTGGGGTATTCAAATATCAGCTGAGAACATTGCATTCACTTTCGCGCAAATATCTTTGATAAGGGGTTTAAATTCTTTTATTCTCTTGCCACTTAGGGCATACAGCCACATAACGTTGAAGTGCATGTTCCCGTACTATCACCGAAGTAATGCCGAACTTATTCAGTACCTAGATGAGCAACTCTTCAAAAATACCATGTGCTGTATGCTTGGATGTGTGGAAGGTGTAACTGATAATGGCTTGAAATTGTTAGCCGAGTTCCAATTCCAGATGTGTTCGTTATATTCACTTACGTGAAATACCCTTAGCTATGGGTAAATGGCAGGACAGACTGGGTCCTCTAACCTTAGGTCTGTGAGAAAGATATCTCAGAGGGTCATTTGGAGACCTTGTGGCAGACTGTGCAGCTAGTTCTACGTATTCGGCTCCTACCTTCACCACTATAATCAAATGATATATGCGGGTAGTCTGTTCTAAGAAGTGAGATGCTAGAATGTAAAATGTAACACTGCTCTCAAAAAAGATTCTTACGATATCGAGCAATTTTTTAAGCGTAGAAGACGTTGCACTGGGTAAATCTCACTGTTTAAGAAAGATCAGCACGTAGCCAAGAAGCAATCAGCATTATTGAATGATGTCAAGCCGTAAGTGCTGCGGGAAAATTTTCTTTCAGTTGGACATTTTAACGAAGGCTAAGAAGCCCAACACACTCAGTGGGCATACCGTGCGCCTGGACACCAACCTAGGTAATTCAACTTAGTCGACATGACAGGATGATTGTCACTTCTTTGCAGAAGATCATCTCTTCACTTGTAGTTTTTTGGAGTCTGTTTTCAATTCAGAATTTTAATAATTTCATCATTTTTATCCGAACTAACACTATTCTAGAATCCCGTAAGCGATTCTTAAGGCCAGCATCTCTTTGACAACCTCTCTTACACACGTGTGAAATTTAAAATTTGTCTGCATTACCCATGTTGGAAACTTGTCTGCACTCGTGGACAACCATTTGATGTTTTAGTCCCACAACAGGCTTAAAAGCCTCGTTACAAACTCGCACAAGTAACCTGCAGGCCTTTCTGTTAGGGTTGCATTCACAGTTATTTTTCCTTTGACTTCTGGTGTTATCTCACGTGACTGGTTAAACCAGCCTCTGAAAGGTTGATTTTTCCCACAAATACTGCAGGTGTGGCGGTTTCCTAATTATCCCTGGAACAGATTCTATTTCTCGCCCTTCCTAGTAGTGCGCTTGATGTCGGAATGCGCGATTCTCTTCTGCGCAGAATTGCTGCAGCGTTCTCAAATCAACTTGCCAGATCAATCTCTGTCTATCGCACATGACAGACAAACATGTGTAAATGTAAACACCAAATTCTATCGGTTAGAAATGGAACAAAGTAAAGAAATCTACTCTGAAAATAAAGAATAATTCATTTCCTCTTTCACTCACTATTTGTTTTTTGTTTTTTGTTTTTCATTTTATTCTTCGGTGATGAATTTCACAAGAGATATTTTTCTGTAGTCGTTTTAATTTTTGCATTACTACATTAAAAAAGAATGTTTTAACCGTTAAAGAGATCATGTTAAATTCCAAATTTAAATATTGCTAAAAGCTACAAAATATTGGAAATTGTGGAGGACCACGCTCGTCATTTAAAAATATTTCAGTTTTTCACCATTAAAGTTTCATTGTTGATTAATTCATTTCATTTAAACATGATTAAGAGCTACAAAGTATAGGAAGTTGTGGAGAGGCATGATTTCTTTTTTAAAAATTGTCAGGTTTTCATTGTTATAGTATTAATGTCTGGATAATTCATTTGATTTAAACTTAGTAAGACCTACAAAAGATAGGAAACTGTGATGAGCCATGATCGCCCACTTCTTGAATGGACCAAGCACATAAAATTCATTTATTTTATTAATACCATAATTTATCTCAGATCTCTCTACCGGAGGTACTGGTACCATATAACACAGTACTATCTGCAACAGCACTGCGTACGACAATAAACTACAACCGGAAGCAAGGCAACTGATATGGAGATTGAAGGTTTTGAAGAGAATGAGATCATCTCTTAATTGCTATTATTCCCAGTTCCACCCTGACCTGTTAGGGACCCAGATATCGGCAAATACCCCACCCAACAAAAACTAGTTTTTACAGTAAACATACTAGCAATATATATTTATATTAAATTGACCAGCAATACATTTAATAACAAAATGACCAACAATATATTTTATCTGTAGATGAAAGTCTGCAATTGCATTCAAAATATTTATATTTCGACATTAAGTGATCCATAGAGATTGATGTACCGCTTAACAAGATCAACTAAACAACCAGCATGAAAATATTTTTCATGACATTAACCCATATAATATACCAAAATTTACTAAAGAAATAAAACTGTTTTCTAAAATATATCTTTAACTACAACATAAAACACACATTTCAACGCCTCTAGTAATTATAACCGCACAAACTTGTTTATGCATAAAAACTGAAAAATCTACCATGTACTCAATTGTGAAAGCAGAATAGCACATATAATTTTTATGACTTCAAAGCTCCAAAGAAAATTAAATTTTGGCCTTAAATGACCCATAAGGAGTTGATATGCCGTTAAACAATGGATGGGTCATCGACGACCTAACCGGTTCCCCCACCAGGTTTTGTTGGTGAAGAGAGTGATTAAAAACTGATAAGGATTTAAAGCAGTACAAGTCAAAGGGCGAAGGAAACTTCGTGTACGATCAACGGCCATCACAATGCATTAGACTTGGGCTCTATATAGTTATGAATGCAGCCAGTGCGGTGATAATGATAATGATTATGATGATGAGAATGATGATAATGCTGATGATGATACTCCAGAATGATCGTTCTAATATTTCTTAGTTCCCAAGTATTTTCGCATTGCAACACTGTCATAAAACAAGGGACCTTTTTTTTTCTTTTTTTTTTTTTAATCGTATCACTCCGAGCAAGGCGGTAACTCCACTGATGTGCAGGGGGCTACGTAATAGTGAAAAGATTGGTAAAGAGAAAGCCGGAAACCACATCCTAAACAGGGAAGAAGGGATGAGCCTCTTAACCTGTTCAATAGACGTGGGTGGAGTGTGAACCGGGCAATAGATAGATCTATCTACTCCAATTGAAAAAAAAAACAAAAAAACAAAGTGAGAAGATTGGAAAAGAGAACGCCGGAAACCACATCCTAAACAGGGAAGAAGGGATGAGCCTCTTAACCTGTTCAATAGACGTGGGTGGAGTGTGAACCGGGGGATAGATAGATCTATCTACTCCAATTGAAAAAAAAAACAAAGTGAGAAGATTGGTAAAGAGAAAGCCGGAAACCACATCCTAAACAGGGAAAAAGGGATGAGCCTCTTAACCTGTTCAATAGACGTGGGGGGAGTGTGAACCGGACGATAGATAGATCTATCTACTCCATATGAAAAAAAAAGTGAGAAGATTGGTAAAGAGAAAGCCGGAAACCATATCCTGAACAGGGAAGAAGGGATGAGCCTCTTAACCTGTTCAATAGACGTGGGTGGAGTGTGAACCGAGCGATAGATAGATCTATCTACCTGCCAGAATAATACGTTTGTTTACCTTTAAAAACAGCTGTTTGTAAATTCGCTAAACCTGCTTTTGTTTTCACGTAGGCGTGACCACAGACCTATATGTCGTCAATGTAACATTCTCAGTCGACAACGAATGACTTCCTTTTTATCAACAGCTGTTGCTTCAGGTTACAAACTACCTTCATACGAAATTCCGTATGTTGGATCAAATGCCTTTTGATGTTTACATAAAACCAGACAATGGTTTCACGACAAAAATAACAGACAAATATGTGAGGAAGCGGGAACGTGTGGATGATGAAGTAAGCAAATGGGCAGCCAAATTGTTGATTGGTTTGCTTCAGTCGATTATATCCAGTTTGTTAGATCGTTTACTTTTATTGTTTTTATTTACTTTTTTTTATCGGCATCACCCCTTACATTGCAGTAAAAAGCCGCTAAGACACAAGGGGTTATATGGTGTGGAAAAATTGGGAACAGAGACATTAACAGTGAGCAGAAATAGAAAAGGATAATCGGGAGGACAGTAGATAATGATTGACATTGCATTTTAGATATATTCACGATAGAGAGAGAGGAAAAAGAACATTTCAAATAATTAAAAGTTCCGTTTTTACAAAATATTTCAAATATATTTTATATAAAAAGGCATGTTGATGAAAACGATATTCAGAACCTGTAACAACCAGTTTTATGCTTCTTTTAATAGCAGTTCAAATCTGTATAATTGGTGAAAGTTAATGGTTTTTTACGAGATATTTAATATATTTAATATTAGCTTAAAAGCCGCACTCTGTGCCGATTTTTAATCCAGCTGCTGACGAATAGGGCCTCTGGCTTAAAATTTATCCATCTTAGCAAACAACAACAATAATTTTGAAGAAAT
Organism: Ascarosepion bandense; assembly: GCA_037127315.1. Classification (NCBI taxonomy): domain Eukaryota; kingdom Metazoa; phylum Mollusca; class Cephalopoda; order Sepiida; family Sepiidae; genus Ascarosepion; species Ascarosepion bandense. The sequence continues at coordinate 1,306,604 of JBBBDQ010001310.1, forward strand.
AACTTTAAATTCCCCCATTCGCTCCATGGGGTTTCAAAACCTCACTTCCATTCTAATTCGGGCTATGAGTTCAATTCTGACCAAAAGACCGATTTAGGCCGGAAATCTAATTTGGGCTGAAACTCCGATTTGGGCAGATATTCCATTTTAGGTTGAAAATTGAATTCTTCAAATCACAAACTCCGAGAATAAACAAAGTGTTGAGTTCTTCAAATCACAAAATCCACGGAAGTTCAAAACTTCAAGTCACGAAACCTCAAGTCACTTTAATTCTGATTCTTTGGTATTTTGAAAAAAATTTTGAAAAAATAAAATTCACAAAGTTTTGGAGATATTTTAAAAGGAATTTAAACAAACAAAAACATTCCCAAAGAACTGTGTTACTTTAAACTCAACATAAATTTAAAAAACCACATGATTGACAGACAGAATTTGCCTTTATTTATTTGGTTAGATAGATAGATAGATAGATAGATAGATAGATAGATAGATAGATAGATAGAAATTTTCAAATTTAAAAAAAAATGTGTTAATATAAATTTAATAAAAATTAAATCACTAATTTTTTCAGTTGTTTTAAAATTTGAACTTTTAACAGTTTCTTCCCCATCTGCACACAAATATTCAATAATGATAATAAGCAGATTTTCAATGACGAGATCATCCTGATCCCAAAAGATATAATATGTCGATGTAGAGTAAGTGTGGTCCGTGTTAGAGAGGTTTCATACACACGGGCGGAGAGATAGAACTTGCCATTCATTTATTTAAATATATATATATTTCATTAAATTTAAATATATAATATATTTTTCATTAAATTTATTTATAATATTTTGTATAAAATAAGTTCTATATCTCTGAAAAATCATGACATTTTAAGCGCTCACTTAAATTTACAGGAGTTAATAATTTATTGACAGCTTTTATATTAAATGCATCTCTCTCTCTCTCTCTCTCTCTCTCTCTCTCTCTCTCTCTCTCTCTCTCTCTCTCTCTAAGCAGACCATCCACTCAAATACGAGTATTCATTAAAAAATAACAATGTTAAAACGAACGAAATATATATGTATAAAGTTTGGTCAATGATCCTTTTTCAGTGATACAACTAGTTTGTTTTGGATTTGATTACATTATATTGTATCTGTTTCAGATTTTTAATTTATTTTCAGTCAACTTGAATTCTTTGTAGTTTGTTAAGTTAAACTTTTGCTATTATAATTTGGTGTTCAATGAGAGTTAAGTTTTTCAAAAGTTTAGGATGTTGGCTTTCTTTGCAACGGTTTGGTTATATATTTAGATCTGGGTGTAATGGGCTGTGAATTTGCTAAAGTCATCAAAAAGGAGTTTCAAATAAACAAAAATTTGCTTCTGCGATGAGAGAGAGAGAGAGAGAGAAGGAGGGAGAGAAAGAAAGAGAGAGAGAGGGAGAGAAAGAAAGAGAGAGAAAAAGATTACTTCAAATGTTATTACAGGCAATACTCTGCATTTTAAATTGATGCCCTTTTTTATTTATTAAACAGTCTGTCAGTTTACACACTTGAGAAATTAGAGAAAAATCTGTGATCAAACGTACATCCTTCTTTGTTGGGGAAATCTCTGTTTGATCCAATGTGCTCTACAACTCAGCCCTGTAGAATGACACAGCAACCAAGGGTGATAAAGCGCATCGGATCAAACAGTGGTTTCACATACAAAAGGAAGAAACAGGTTCACTTCCTACCAGGTAACGCATTTTCATTTCATAAGATTTCTCAAATACATGCTGCTAGATGTAATACACACTAAATAGAAATTCTGAGAATACTTCAAACATGGAGTATACACTATAGCAACGTTTGAAATAATAAAAAAAATATGTTGGATTTAAAAATTCTCCCTCTCGCTTTCGATATATGTATATATGTAAATATATATTTAATTTCATTTAAATATAAGAAACAATGCGATTATTATTTATAGATATGAGAAAACAGAAAAATGTATAATTATACTCAAAAGTCCCTTTAAGATGGATAAAAAAATATGAAAACTAAAAGAAATAATTTTGTAACAATAATGGATACATCCACGGAAATAGAATATAAACAGGGCTTTTTAAAAATAAGCTGACACTTTGTCCTTTAAGATTGAAAGAAAAAATCATGTAGTCTCCAGAAAGTGAATCTCTGTTCTGATTAGTTAAATTGAACACACACATAGATTTTATGTCTTCCCATATTTATAAATAACAATCGTATTGCTTCTTATATTTAAATGAAAATAATTTTCACAACAATAATCTAACATTTCCTGATGACGTGATAAAAACCTCGAAGCAAAGAAATTTTCGTGTCGCAATGTAATTTTAATTAAAAAATAAATTTAATTATATATATAACATTTCACTTTCTTTAGCTGTCGAGTTTCATCCTCTTGGGAAATTTATCTAGGCATTCATTTTCCTTGATTAAATCCGTAGTAAGAGGACAAAGGGCGTCGGCTAATATTTTTTGTCTCTCTTCACACACACACACACACACACACACACACACACACGTGTGTGTGTGTGAGAGAGAGAGAGAGGTCACTGCATGAGTCCTTCTGATACAATGTATCCCTTCACTACCTGCCGCGTGTTCAGGTTAACGGTGACTAAACCTACTCCTACCCACCAGTCTTTTCTGGTGATGATGGTGTCTAGACACGTAGCAGGATTAAAGACAAAACACTGTCAACGGCGGTTTCATGGAAACAATGGCCATCTAGCACAAGGCACTGATATGTAGAAGTACTTGGGTTGGTGTCCAGATGCGCGGTAAGCCCACTGGGTGTGTCGTTCATCTTAGCCATTGAATAACTTAAATCAATTAGAAAGAAAATTAAAGGAAACCTGCAGCTTGGTAGTATTCAATGATTTTGATTTGTTCTTCATTCTGGTCACATGCTTCTCTTGCTTAGCAGGATTAGCCCAGTGCAATGTCTTCCTGGAATTTAAAGATGCCATGCACAGGCATTGCTTGTTATTCTAAGTCACAATTTAGTCTTGAACTGATATCTTATGATGACCATACTATACAACGCGTTGGCAACTATTACAAACTTATTCATCGAAAATTAATGGATTTTATGCTTTAATCCGACATATTTTTATTAATTCAAACGTTAATTTTAGGTAATTAAACTTGAGTTGATTGCTTGGTTGGTTTTGTTTAGCAGTATATTAACTTTTATGAGTTATTTAAAGCCGGAATCTAAGTATTTTGAACGCAATTGTATGCCTTCAACTGTAGATATTACTTTTTGTTTGTAATTCTACTATAAATAGGTATTGTAACACGCCAAAAATGTTGTTTTTTTTTTTTGTTTTTTTTTGGTGGGGGCTTCACTAAGTGTCCATAGCTTGTGCATGACAACCCTACTCAGGGTAGATCTGGGAACAACAGCAATTAAGAGGGGCTTTCACGTTCCTCAAAAACCTGCAATCTTCCGATCAGATACCTTGCTGCCAGATGTAGTTTATCGTCATACCAAGGACTAACCATTAGCGCACTGGAAAAATATATAAAAGAATTCTTTTAGCATTTTTACCAGAATTTATATTTCATTGTTTGATACTAATGTTTTTCTCAAGCACTAAGTATTACTGGTTCTCATATTGTATTTATTTCTGTGATTGAACGGCTTAGGAGATTTTTTGGCTTAGCATATTTGCTGATTCCTTACGTTTACGTAGCTTCAAACTACGTAAACGTAAGGAATCAGCAAATATGCTAGGCAGATATAGGCGTTGGTTAGTTCCAGTGACTTGACTCAAAGAGTTGTGAATTCAACACCAGGCTACAGCAGTTGTGAACAAATAACTTAGAGAGTTGAGTTAAAGGGAGATAACTATATTGATACCGGAAATAACATCGCACATAGAATGAGAATGATATAACCCAACCCAATGATCGAAATAAAGGGTTCTATTCGAAATTCTTAGCACCTGAAGAAGGCCGAAGCGTACAACGACTGAAACGTCGTAAACATGGCAATAAAGATGGAGACAACAATTTGAACCATGTAAATAATATAAATACTACCTCATCTCAGAAGTATATATATATATATATATATATATATATATATATATATGTTGTGTTTAGACAGCAAAACCATTATCATGCAGTTAAAATTTAAATAAAATTTATGCTTCATAATGGCTAAAAGTATGTTCGAAAGCTCTTCGATAAATAAAACATTCGAACAATTTTTATGTAATTTATGTAATAAAAAGAAAAAATATAAGAGCACATGAAAAATTATATAAAAACTTAGCCTCATCACTTAGTTTATATATATATATATATATATTGTAATTTTGTTATTACAATGGTTTATATATATCACTACACGAAAATGTTCATGTTTCAGAACAATACTGTTCTTCTTTAAGTGATATGTTAAAATAAATGGTGAAAATTATTTATTTTGAAAATATAAGATGGATTCATGGTGATTAATCTAATCCTAATTCTAACCTAAACATTCCATCCCCTTTACTCACGAGGTACTACAAAATTTAATTTTTAAAAAAAAGCTAAAATCCAACCATGCTGTTAAAATTTTTTCTACCCATTTAAATAATCTATGGTCCCACTATGAATCTTATCTAGAGAAAATTAAAATGTAACATGTCTAGACACCAGGCCATGCTGCTTCCTTTTGTGATTCAGATCTTCAACTCCATAGTTACCTAATTTTCATTTTTGATTGGACAATATTGACACACCTAAAAGTGTACTGTCCAACTATCACCCCCTAATTTTCCAAATAACCATGAATTCATCTTATATTTTCAAAATAATCACCTGAAGTATAGTATTGTTCTGAAATATGAAATTTTTGGTGTAGTGATATTATGCTTTTATCAACCATTGTAATAACAAAATTATAATATTAAGCTCTACTCTGTATCGAGTACTCTTTATAAAAGTAAATGCTTGATCTACGTGTTTTTCACTTTCTTATAATAATACGTGTATGATAATCGCAAGTTTGTGTTGCTAGACTCAATTGTAACTTCCGATATCAAGCAATACCTGTGCATGAGATTCCTAATTTTATGTATATATATATATATATAAAGAATATATGCATTTATGTATACCACTGTAAATGTATAAGAAATTCAATTGCCTGTCGTGATGGTGATGATTGGTGATGATCAAAGAAGAAATTGAATCGGCAGCGCACATGTAATAATAATGATGTTTTCTTGAAAATGGTGATTGATCTTCAAATAAAATGAAAAGTGGTTACAAACCAAATTGTGATCCGTTACTTTGATATTACTTTTCGTCATTTGCCAAAGGTTTTATTCATTTTTTATATAAAATGTCGATCTCTTCCTCTCTCAACTTCTAATGCTCACACGTTTAGCGCGCATATATACCTAAAGACAAAACATGTCTGCTCTAAAGAAAATAATTATACTTCTTTATACGGGAGCCAGAACGTTGTTGTTCTTTAATCACATTTGTAGCGCAAATGCCACCCAATGCTATAGTGTTCTGTTTAAAGATTATACCTTGAAAAGCTTCTCGGAGCATTACAACAATTATAACAACAGTTTTCCCCAAAGGAAACAAAACTTCAACTCTCATCATGTTCTTTTTTTCCTTTTTTTTTTTTTTTTTTTTTTTTAGCCATTGCGAAAATTGCTGAACATGCTTGAAAGCAACACAAGAAAAAGTTACAGGAAACAAATCAATCAATCCACAAACTCGCCATATTTCAGACTGACTCATAAAAATGTCGAATACCCGCGCTTAGCAGTGCAAGGTGCAACTAATTTTAGTTTGCATATTTCTGTAAAAATGTTTAGTAAATCATAGAATTTGTTTTGACCGCGCACAGCACATAAAATACTAGCGAAAATCTGAAAGCGAAAGAGAAAAACTCAATCAGCACCATTTTCGGTCCACGAAGAAATCTTTTTTTTTTCTACTTCTCATTATTATTATTATTATTATTATTATTATTATTACATTTGCATGTTCCTAATTGATGGCCATCGTTCGAGTGATGATAATGCCTCTTCGAATCTCTAGGATTTTCCACAGTTACATCACAAGTTTTAGCTAGCTAGCTAGCTAGCTAGATAGATAGATAGATATAAAAAGTCTAACATAGTCAACATTTATGTAGCTCTTTTTGTCAGCAAATGCGAAAAAACAATGAAAATGAAAGATTTACACAATCTAACATTTGGAAATCGAAGCATTCAGTCACTAATGTAACCAAAATAAATGATGCCAATTTTTATTTATTCCATTAAAAAGAAAAATTCAACCCATGCGTGAAATGAAGTATAAATGTATATGCGTGTCAGACAAGAATATCTCATCTGGGCCAATCACTTTGTCACTTTTTGAGAGAATAAACATAAATACAGTTAAATGTATTTTTATCCTAATTTTTCTAGGTTCGCATATATTGATGACTATGAACAACAATTTGTTTTTCAAATGAAACAAAGATTCATTTCCTAGTCGACAATTTGTCGAATTTGATTAAATTCTCCTGAATTTAAGTGACAGAAAAAACTAGAAAATATCGAACTTTCTTGTCAATATAGTATTGTGCATAGCGTTTGTATGAAATGAATTTTTTCTAAAAAGTAATTAAATTTGAATCTTACTGCAAGCACGCCGATACAAACATTCAGTCAATTAAGGACCATACGTGATACACAATTGGGTAATCATATCTCGAAAGAAGATTTCCACGCAGTAAGTTGTCATTACTTTCTGCGGCAAACTGGTTGTCAGCCAAGGCTATAGAACCCAATCTATCCTGCTATTTAACCCATAGCTGAGGAAAGAAAAGATGGATTAACACCTTTCCCAAAGGTATTTGCGCGTAGGTGAATGCAACAAATTCAGTTAGAATTCGAACTCGGCACTTCGAGTTCTCGTTTCAAGCCGATATCCACTGCTAACATTCGTCATGTATATAACAATCCTCCTAATTCTTGCAGTGTTTATTTGCTTGTAGAATGCAAAGTAACAAATCATCAAAAGATTTTATTGGTTTGATTGATTAATTTTTACCGCTTATCAACTCTTTGCGGGTTATTTAAAGCCAGAAAATAATTTTAGACTGTAATATTTTTTTTTTTTTAGATAATAATGATTTAGTGATACAAGTCTTGCTAAGCAACCCATAGCTGGGGAAGAATAGGTGGATTCATACTTAGGATATTTGCTAGTGGATATAACGAACCCAACTGGAACTGGAACTCGGCTTTTCAATAAACAATTCCGAATCATTATCCATTACACCACCCACACATCTAAGTACCTGGTATTCCGAAGCAGTCACCCGTCTATGTACTGACCAGGATCGACGTTGCTTAATTTCGGTGATCGTGCGCGAATTGGTTTCTATGTCATAAGGTCCTAAGTCATTAATCAAAAGACTAGTCATACAAAAAACATTGTTTCTTTAAGGCCAGTTACAGGCGATGTGCGGGTGGTGTAGTGGAGAGCCGAGTCCGAATTCCAGTCAATTTCGTTACATTCACTTACGCGTAAATCCGTCTTCCCCAGCTATGGAATAAATAGTAAATCTGGAAAAAATCAATGTCATTTTTAAAACATTTGAATATAAATAATAATTCACTCGCAAGAAAGAATTATATCTACAACCCAAAAAATATTTTTGGGCTAAATAACCCACAAATTGTTGGTAAAAGCTATAAAAAAGGATATTCGCACATTTAAAAAAAACAGCTCAGTTACTATTTTTGTCTTTCTCTCTTTCTCTCTCTCTCTCTCTGTCACTCTCTGTCTCACTCTCTCTCCCTTTTCATATCTATCTATCTATCTTTATCCATTCTCACAATCTTTCTTTGGCTATCTTTTTATCTTTAGCCTCTCTTTTCATCGGTCTCTCTCTCTCTCTCTCTCTCTCTCTCTCTCTCTCTCTCTTACACACACACACACACCCTCTTTATATCGCTTTCCTTCTTTATCTTTTCCCCAATCACCTTTTTGTCTCCTTTATCTTTCCCTCTATCTCTCTGACTCCCTATCTATTTTCTCTCTATCTATTTTCTTCCTATTTTCTATATCTCTTCTCTCTCTCTCTCTCTCTCTCTCTCTCTCTCTTTATTTCTTTCCTTCTCTTTATCTTTTCATCTATATTTATCTCCTTATTTCTCTTCCGCTTTGGATCTCCTTTTCAATTGTTATCACACGTTTTACTTTTATCTCTCTTAATCACTCTTAATTGTTATAGAAAGTGGAATTCTATTCCACTTTCTATAACTCTCTTTCTCCTTTCCTTCGTTCCTCTTTGAGGCGGTTTTTCTCTCTGTTTCTTTCTCTCTGTCTCTGTTTCTGTCTCTCAAGGTATTCTTTTTTATGTTCCCCTCATTCTCTTTCTTTTTCTTTCTCTCTCTCTCTCTCTCTCTCTCTCTCTCTCTCTCTCTCTCTCTTTATATATCTTTCACCTTCTCTTTTTCCGTTTTTATCACACTCTTTATCTATCCCCCATCAGTTTTCCTTCGTTTAAATCCCTCTTACTCTAACTCTCCTCTCCTACTTTTACCTCTTCCTCTTAATAACTATCTTTCTTTTTTCTCTTTCTTCTCTCTCTGTCTCTCTCTCTCTCTCTCTCTCTCTCTCTCTCTCTTTATATACCCAAAAATAAGTTTATTAACTGCTTGACAACGATCGGACAGTTAAGTCAGTAGTCTTGAGCAACCAGTGTTTATACACAGCCCTAAAAGTATTCAGTTAATCTTCTTTGTTTTAAATAAACTTTAATTGGTAGTTAGGGGTTATTTACCTATGGGAAAGGTTTCAAATCGTAAACTAATTTATTAATGTCATAGTCGCATGTATCGAAATGCGATCACATATTTTTCGTTTTTGAAGAAAATCCTGAAATATGTGTAATCCTTTTAGTGAACCTGTTTTGCGTTCCTTCAGTATGACTTATGCTATCCCCTCACTATGACTTATGCTATCCCCTCCAGGGCTTCACCGGGAATTTCGGCATCAATCATTTTCCAACCGTTCTTTCTATAAATTGCTTCATGACAATTGTTCTGATGTGGTTACCTCCTTGGTACCCTCCACTTCATGAAGTTAAGCGTATTTCTGGATTGGCAAATAGGTTTCATCATTTTACTGCTGAAATTGATAAATGTAACCGTAAATTCTATTCTAATAATTTGTTCTTTCGCATTTCTCACCTGCGAACCTATCTACAGGCTTTTTGCTTTTCAATAAACTTTGATCATCCAAAATTTAGAAGCAAGTAGTTATCTTCTCTCTTTTTGAATTTTGTTCTTTTATTTTCCTTTCTCATCATTAACGTTTTCCAACCATCAATAATCACCTCCTCTTGAGTCTTAGTGGCTTTATTGCCTTGCTTAGGTTGACATAATAAAAAGTTTATTTCGCTCTCGATTGTTTTCAAGATTTTCTGTTGCGAGTTCTTGTTTAGAAACAAAAATATTTAATTTTAATCATGGAATTTTCCCAGCTTTCCTAATTTATTTTGTCTTATTATTGCTGCTGTTTATCGAGAATTGGATATTCCCTCAGGAAGGCCCTGTGTATTGAGTGCTTATTAGTGCACATTCCAACTGCCATAATCTAGCTTCTCTGTGTCTTACATAAAGGTGTTTTTATGTACAAGACACCATCTCAAGAAAGATTGTCAACCAAGGCCCAAGACTTCTTTCAAGCACCCAACGGCTCACAAAGGGTCTCGTATATCCAGTTTTGCTCACAACGCTTGGGTTAACCTGTGGTATGGGTTAAGACACTTTGTAAACTTACCGCAAGCTGGGATCACCTCCTCCAGACCGATGACATCAAGAAGTTACCTTCCCGACAAATCGACAGATTAGAACCCGGGATTCATGGTCAGAAAACGAACGTTCCAACAACTCGGCCACGCGCCCATCGAGTTGCAGTATTAGTAAAGAACGCCATGGAAAGGAACAACTGAAATTTCTATGGTGCATATGAGGAAAGGGTGCTTGAAGAATTTGACAATCACAAATACTGAAAGTAAGAGATTCAAAGGAAAGCAGCGAATAACTTATTTGTGTAAAAACAGGGTTTAGGAGAGGAAAGAAAAAGACTAACCTTACTAAGACCTACAAATAACGGGAGGTTGTGGAGAGTCATGATTGTCCATGTACTTAAGAGACATGGTATATAGGAGAAGAAGTAGAATCTTGCATTTCTTTAATTCGTAAATATCTTATTTGAGTGCTTATATATTTAAAAAGAAAACGATTGCGTTAAAATCTTTCTGATCTGTGAACATTCGAGAATCAACATTGATATACGTCTAACTAGGAAATTAAATTACTTAATGAAAAATAAATTGCCTGTGGCGTAGAAAAAATAGCTAAAACGATCATTAATGGAGCATTTTTACGTGTATCAATCACGCAGGCAATGGTTTACAAGACAAGATTGTTAATCATGCTTTGAATGAGATATTCCCTATATTTATGATAAATCTTTCTTACGAAAGATTAAAAGTTTACTTGAAGAGAATGTTGGGTAAATGCGGACAAAAATTGCAGTTAGGTGTCTGCTATCAAAGGAATAATAGTCGAGTGGTATATTTAGAAAATCCTCGAAGAGGATCCGACTTTCTGACCCTTTCTTATCTTAAGTGAAAGCAGTGGGAGTGAATACCAGTGATTCAAAACAGAAGGCTGTTTGATAATACGCTTGTACTTTAATAAAATTAGAATGCCAAAATTTATGTGGATGTGGGTGAATGTTTTTCTTTGATTCCGGATTCGTTTACTTTCGTTCTAACGATTTATTATTGCTTGACTCTCTTGTCCTTCATTTCTTTTGCGTCTGTTGCCTTTTCAGGTAAAATCTTTTTTTTTCTTTCTCAATATTACTCCCCCATATTTTTTGTTTAGTTGCACTCAAACGGCTTTTCTATCGTTTTTTTTTAATGAAATTATGAAAATATCTCAAGTGCATTGAATATCTCCTTTTTCGTCATTCTCTCGTGGAATCGTGTCATAAGAAGCAATCGTTTTTGCTAACATTTGTAACAAGCAACACCGAAAGAATTGCTAAAGGTTTTCCATAAAAGAACGGAATTTCGGACATTGTTTGTTTGTTTCTTTATTTTGTTGTGCGGGAATATGTAGCATAAATATGGCTTAAAGGGTATGAAACATGCAACATAAATATATGAAAAGTTAAAAAGAAATACAAAAGACTTAATGTAAAAACACTTGCATATATATATATATATATATATATATATATATATATATATATATATTCTTAATACAGGGTTTGCATATATCTACTCGCAAAAAACTAGGTACCAAAACAATATTAATTTTGCACTTATCTATCTGCTTGTTACGAGCCTGAAATTGTGCATCTTGTTACTGTAACTTCACGGAGCAAAAACAATGTCTGGTCCAAGCCTAGTCAGATCACGTGACTGTTTTCTATTCTCGTGAATGTTTATAACTAATTTTTATTGATATTTTCTGTTCCGCACAAGGGGGGGGGATAAATTATTATCTTTCGCTATACTTTCTTACGCTTTTTCCTTCCTCCCGTTTTTCTTCTTTCATTTCTTTCTTTTCATTATTTCTTCTTTTTCCTTTCTTTTCCTTCCTTTCTCTCTTAATTGCTTTCTTTGTCCCTTCTTTTTTCATATCTTTCTTTCATGTCAAACTTCTTTCAGTCATTTCTTTATTTCTTCCTTCATTCTTTCGTTCTTCCTTCATTACGCTTTCTTTTTCTTTCTTTTCTTATATTGCTTCCCTTCCTTTTTGTCTTTCTTCTTTCTATTTCATTTATGTCTTCTCCAGTTTTTTGTTTTTTTTTGTTTCTTTTTTCCTCATTTTCGTCTTTCTTTTCTCTTTTCATCTTCTATTATTTCTACCTTCCGTCATTTTATGTTTTGGATTCATTCTTACTTTCATTATTAAAATTCCTATCTGTGTTTCTCTATGTTCTCTTCGTCCTTTCAAAGGTGAAAGAACTGATTAATTTCTTGATCTTCTCCAAGTCACTACAGGTTAGCAACTAGCACCAAGAGAATAACGTATCTTGAATTCTTTTTCAGTTGTTCCGGTGTAAACCACTGCTTCCAACGTGCTCTTCATTGTTATCATCTTAGTCTAGTATAATACATTTTTGTCTCTGCAAATTCCCTGCAGTTAATATTTCGGAAGAACAATAAATTTGGGAACTGTTGTGGCGAAATCTTCGTCGCCAAGTTGTTGTTGCCTGATTGTACCAGGAAGAAAAACACGGAAATAAAAAAGGTAGGTTCAAACAGTGTATTAGAATAACAAGTACATATATACAAAGTAAAGTGTTAGTATTCAGCAAATAGAAATGTAAGTCCGAACGGTATAGTTACGCTGCGTCTTGACTTTCTCTAGACTGTCACTTAATTGTGTCACAGCTGCGTTCCCGAAAGTCACTCAGGTTAGTATTTATTGACGGAGGAAGTCCATTCCTAAAGATAGGACACCATAACAGGAACACTATTAAAGAAACTATTTTTAAAAAAAACTACAAAACCTAAGATAGCGCAGTAAATAAAATATTGAAAATTATTTTCCAAAGCTCTTTAAAAGGAATTTGGAGAAGGACATTTTTCTAAACTTCCGAAAAGAAATATATAGTATACATACAGTACATGTAAAAAATAGTAGGAATAGATGTAGGCTTTGTCTAGCAGAAGAGTTTACAGCTTTAAGTTCGAGTAACGATAACAGAATGTTAAAGAAAAGGTCAAAATTAATCAGTAGATGTAGACATTGTATGAAATACCTATTGGGTCACCTACCACCTGACTACTGTTTTCACACTACATCCCACTTTTTTTCATCTCCCCCTGTTACTAGTTATGCCTACCCAGGTTTTTTTTTAATCTGTAAATTTTCCCTTTCCTTCCAGTGAGAGCGGGACGTTATTCACGGGATTTTCTTTTAAATTTCCCTTGTGCAATTAATATTTGGTGAATTATTATTACTTTTTTTGACAACCTTATTATGAAAAATGAGAATTCACCTGCAAGATCTAAATTACAGAAAACAAATATTATTTTTGAATTTACATGTCTTTTAAAGAAGTGTGTTCATGATCAATCCAAATTCGTAAATAATTACGGTGGAATATCTTTAACAATAAACTCACGTTACATCTCTCTGAGTATAGTTCTATCAGGTCTCATTTAAATACACAAGAAGACCTACCCAACTCTATCCATAACATATTCATCGATAATACAAATGAAAAATAAAATTCATCCTTGATAATGGCTAAAAGTATAGCCGAAAGCGCTTTGATAAATAAAAAACATTCAGACATTTTTATATAATTTATGTATTGAAAAGAAAAAATATGAGATCACATTAAAAATTATACAAAAAACCTTAACCACAGCACTTTGTCTGAGATGTTTCACGAAACTTGCATAAAAGAGGGTTTTAGGAAAACTTGTCATCTTAAACCATATTAATAATCCTAATTTACTTAAAAAGGGATTTAATGACCGCATGCTGTCACAGAAAAAAATACTTAAATTCTTAGACTCAGATTGATAGATTCCTCTATACGTTTGCTCCATTTCTTTCTCTCTTTCTTCCTTACTTTCCCACTTTCTTTCTTTGTCCCGCAAATATTACTTTTAACAATTATGAATTACGTCCCTTTAATTTTTGTTCTCAGCATTGTTTATTTTTTTATTTTTTAACTTTAACTTTATTTTCTATTTTAACTTTAATTTTTAATTTTATTTTCATATAAAATTTTAAAATGTTAATTTTTTTATCAAAGTGTAATATTAGAATATTCAAATTTTTACGCTTTATGATTTACGCCCCTTCGGTTTTTTCTTCCTGCATTTTAATATTTTAATTTTTTTTTTATTTTAACTTTTAAATTTAATTTCAATTTTTATCTGCATGTAATCTTAGAATATGTAAATTTTTGATCTTGTTATTAAAAAACAGTCAGTCAGTTAAGTGCCATACGTGATACACGCTTGGGCGATCATGTCTCGAAAGAGACATGACTGACTGGGCAGAAGATTATCCCGCAGTAGGTTGCCATTGCTTTCTGCGGTAGACTGGTTGCCGACCAAGGCTATAGAACCCAATCTGTCCTGTTATTTAAACCATAACTGGAAGGAATAGACGGATTAATATCTTTCCCAAGGGTATTTGCGCGTAAGTGAATGCAATGAATTCGGCTGGAATTCGAACTCGGCTCCCCGATTTCTCGTTCCGAGCCGATATCCAATACACCACAACGCACATAACTATAAGATATAATTCACATGAACATCGAATGAACTTAAATTCAAATCTATTAAACTGTCAGTTTGAAATATGCACCTGATGATTGCATAACGCATGAAATTCTGATTCGTCCCATCGACTTAGGACAATATTCATATTTATTAATATACATATAATATAGATATGTTCATACATTAAGCACTATTTTATTAACACCTGAATAATAATACTATACACATGTGAACCCTCATATATATATTCATTAATTCACGTCACTATATATCTGCAATTCATTTCCGGCCAAAGTTTGAAATTTCTATTTCTTTGCCGCTTCTGTTGTCTCCCCTACACTTTCTTCCCACTCTGTGCATTTTCTCACATTTTTCTTTTGGTTAAAACCAAACGTCGCGTGACCGATATCTGTATATGTCTATATTTTACTTCCTACCTAAATTTGGGGCCTATTTATCTCTATTAGCCTATTTCCTCTCGTTTCTTTCTTTCTTTCTCTCTTGTTTCCCTCTTGGTTTTTTATTTTCACTGTGCCCTTCTCTTTTCTCTTTTTCTTCTATGTTTTTGATTTCTCTTTTTGCTTTCTCATCTTTCCTACCTTTTTACTTCGTACAAATTTTTTTCCAAAAATAAAAGGAAGTGAGATTTTAAAATTTTCTTTTAAAATTAACGTTTATTACCATCATTATAAACTACCCGATGAGATATTGTTTTTTCAATGTCGAAACAAAATGTACAATTTTGTAGTACATTGTAGTTTGTACATGTTCTAAAGTATAATTTATAATAAATATTTATTGTTCTATTTTTATATGGAGTACTGTTTTAAATTAGTGTTTTGAACGTTTGTTGCAAATATTTTTTTCATTCGTTATTCATTTGTATATATATATATATATATATATATATATATATATATATATATGTCCTTCATGACAGTAGTCTGCTTGCCCATAAAAGGCTCTCGGTTTTGTGAATGACGCCCGCCAAAAGTAACCGGGGTGGTGGAGTGAGTATAGACTGAAATTAAATATCAAAATCACCTGTTGTCGCATTAGGGAATAGAAACGATCTCGTTACTGTCATCAGTTATTAGGTTTAATTGTTGTAAATGATGACAAGGACGATAAGTGACCGTAAAATTTGTCATCACGCTATCACAGCAGCAATAAAAAGCCGATATCTCTTTTTAGCTTGGGCTTCTAAACTTACTAATATGCAACCCACTGCCCGAACCGTAATTATCACTTACATGTACACCGTTCAGCCGCCTTACATATTTCTCTTTATGAATGCCAATTTTTTTCTTTATGTTTGTAAAATGAGCTGGAATACGAGTCAGTAATTCGTTCTGTTTAATTACCAATCTATTACTCCTAAGCTCGTAATTGATTAGCTAATCAAATTCAAATAGAATATTCATATTCCACTACCGTCAATCAAACCTCTAACTACCACCAATCACGAGGAACGGGTATCTCCTCGGAGAGGCACCGTGCCTCCAGAGACTATTGGTCCTGAAACCTACACCTTACTTCAAGTGGAAATCTTACGTGCTAGCCATCGCTAAAGATGCAGGTAAAATGGTCGATTCCCTGTACCGCTCCAGTAAGTACCTAATTCCACGTGCTATCCTCTAACTTTACAAGAGTCAGATCAGTCTAAGAATGAAGTACTGTTGTCATATTTGAACGAGACCATACTGTCTAGCCTCGATAGAGTGCAAAAGTTGTCTCTGAGTCCTTGCGTATGACGAATTATTTTATTATCAGGTAGGATGTGACAAACTCGTTCCTCTATCCCTACTTCGGTGGAAAGTGCTCAGTCGAACTGCATTCCTTGGTTCCGCCAGTTATAACCTTCATGGCAAGGATCTGCCATGCCATTTACATTGTAGCAAACCATGTATATTCCATCCGTATTCCGTTGGTGAAAAGCAAGTTACACACGAACAGCTTCTCTTGAGCCGGTGATCAGTAGAAGGACTGGGCTTTAATGAGTCTATCAGAAATGTTTCCAACCTAATTCAGGGCCACAACCTAGAATTATTGATGTCTTCACGGGTCACATTTTTTAGATTTCGACTTCAGTATATTTGTTTTTTGATAGCATTTTTTTAAGATGATCAAAGCTACGACTGACATGTCAATAAGAAAGTACATTCTGTTTTTGTGGTGTAGGCGATTAGCATTGCTTGTTCTCTCGGTATTGTTAAGTTTCATAAAATTCTTACAGCTCCTCTGTCTGTAACCGGGTTGGGTGGTTATATTATTATTATATCTTCTTTTTGAGTTGTTGTTTTATACAATAGTTACCTAAATCGTTCACCTGAGACCTGATAAATGGTGGTTTTAGTCTTTAATTAAAAGTTATTAAAAGACTTTTCAAGGATTCTGTCAATTTTTTTTAACCGTATTCAATAAAAAAACTGTTGTATTTCAGATAAAAATGTATTTCCTGTAACTTTATTAACGTAAAAATGTTCTTTCTAGGGTCTACTTCAATTCTATACTACTGAAGTATCCGTCTAAACTCTGAAATTTACTAATTATTTATTTCCTTTTTTTTTTTTTTTTTTTTGCTTCTTCTCAATAGTAGTAGATAAGTTTGCCTGTCGTCCGGTTCACACACCTAACAGGTTTTTTTGTAGAGTTTTATCCCTCGTTCTCTGTTTGAGATTGGTGTTCCTGATCTTTCTAAAAAAAAATTCATTCTCTTTCACCTTCAGTAGCCCTTTATGTTTTAGTCAGCCTTGAGGATTGATCCAAAAAAGTAATTATCAGCATTCTTTTGTATTCTTCTTTCTAACGCTATGAATCCTTTCTAGCTACCATGAAGTTTCCTTTCTTTATTATTATCAGTAGTAGCAGTGTGCTAGTCGTGTTAGTGAAAGAAGAATCGGCAATGTTATTGGTTCTGGCATGACATCTCTGCTTCAGCCACGTTTCCAACGCCATAAAAATTTCCTTTTACGATTTCTATGAATACTTTCATACTTTAATTTTTGTGATGATCCTTCCTTTACTTAGACCTTATGAATTTAAGCGCAGTACTAGATTGGCAGGAAGGTCTCATCATTCTAAAGTTGAATTAGTGAGATGTAACCGTAAGTTCTATTCTTAAATTTTTCTCCGATCGCACTTCTCGTTTGCGGCTTCTGGCATTTTGCTTTCCAACCAGATTCGACGTAAAAAATGTAAATTTCAATGTCAATTCTTATCTACTGTCTTTTTGACTGCTCCTCCTTTATTGTTCTCTCTCTTTAATAATTCTTTCTTTTTCTTATTATTTCATACTCACTAACCCCTGATATCTTAGTGGCTTTCTTGCTTGGGTGAAATGGTTAAAAACAAATAACGATTGTCTTTATTCTTGTACCTTTTATTTCGACAGTCTTTCACTTCATGAGTTTATCAAATTCTTCCGCAGGAATGGTTTTATTAAAAGGTATGATAATGTCGATACGATAACATCATATTCCTTGAAATCTTTTATGCCAGAATATGGTCTTTTAGCTTGTACAGTGTCGTCAGTGTGTATGCTAAAGTACCAGCATAATGGAAGACGATCGCCTTTTCGAATTAATGATAGTATTTTCTGATATCTTTCTTATCATTATTGGATAATTACATCGGGAATAACTCTTGGCTTCTTCCAAAGATTAAGTAAGAGCAAAGTCTTATCAAATGCCCGTTGTCGTCTCATTGATTTTTTTATTAATACTGTCATCTGAATGGCTATGATTTCTAACTCCTCCACGCATTTCTTGGTCTCTTAGGGCCCGTTCCCAAGTCTTCCGATAAGGACTGGCATGACTGCGAGATTTATGTTCCAGAACATCCACTCTTCCTTGACAAGTTTTTGATTCCTTTTCAGTCTGTAGGAAGAGAGACATCCGCTATCTAGTACGTTTTCCTCTTTTTAACCATCAAATCCGGTCTCCTACCCTGGAGTGGATGGTCTGTTTGAGTCTCAACGCTGCTTTTATGTCCCATTCTGTTGGACAAATTTATCTGTAATGTCAAAATGCATTCGCTTTACAATTCCCAGTGGATACCTTTTCCTACCCAATCATGCGTATTCTTGTATTTAACATGTATTTTGATTTCATGATTTGCTACAAAGTGACGCTGGGCTACAAATATACGAAGCCTAATATATCAATTATGACAACCAATTTGATAGGGGTATACCAGACACATACACCTCATCCAAAAGTGTGTGATATGGGGAGGGGCAAGTTTTAAGAAACTTGCAGGTAAGGTCTAGATTTTAAGGTTTCTTCTTTATAACTGTAGTACGTATAAGACGACCTTCAGAGTCAGGTTAAGGATAGTTTGGAAATTTAAAGGTCGTCATATAAACAGAAATATACAGTATTTAAGTTACCCAGTGAAGTTTTTACCTATTTTTTCTTAAGTTACCTATTTACAATAATTTCATTCTTTTACATCAAGAGTTGTCCTCATCTTTGTTACCATATTCACAAGGTTTCAGCCGTTGTAGGATTTCGAACTGAACTCTTTATTTCGTTCCCCGAGATAAGTTGCTCTAGTTTCACATGTCATGCCTATTCCAGATGTCTCAGTATCAGCTATCTCCCTTTAACTCAACTCTCTAAGTTTTTCTTCACCGTTGGTGTAGCCAGGTATTGAACTATTTGGGTTAAATCACTAGATTCAACCAACACCTTTATCCACTAGGCTGTGTGTCCTTGATGATCATTGTATGATTTCAGGGAAGTTATAAAACTAACGATTCATTAACTATTTTTTATTATCAGAGCTCATATCACAATTTTGTTGTTATTGTTTTTCTCTATCACCCCATAATACTGGTTTCCATTTTGAAGTCATGTCTATGCTTGATCGACTTAGGAGATTTTTGTAGCCTAGCATATGCGCTGATTACTTAAGTTTTCGTATTTTCCAGTCGTGTTCTCTGTCTATTATTTTAACTTCATCCCACAGGAAGGAGTGATTTCATTTGTTTACCTATCTTTAACTATCTTAACTACGTAACTTAATTACGTAGTTAAGTTTTTACCTAGTTAAGTTTTGGCCTATTTTTACTTACTTAAACTACCTTGTTAAATTTTTACCTGGTTAAAAATTTTAGCTTTTTTACCTATTTAAGTTACCGAGTTAAGTTTTTGTCGAGAAAGGCTTTGGCTTATTTCAGCTATTTACCTATACTTACCTATTAAAATTACCTATTCAAGTGTTTACCTATTTTTACCCAGTTAAGTTACCTAGTTATGTTTTGACCTATTTTTACCTATTTATGTTATCAATTTAAGTTTTTACCTAGTTAAGTTACCAACTTAAGTTTTTATCTATTTAAGTTAGCTAGTTAAGTTTTAACTTGTTATGTTTTGGCCTATTTTACATATTTACCTATCTTTGTGCGTTGTGATGCATTGGATATCGGCTCGGAATGAGAAATCGAGGAGCCGAGTTCGAATTCCAGCTGAATTCATTGCATTCACTTACTTTCCTTTGGGAAAGGTATTAATCCGTATATTCCTTCCAGTTATGGGTTAAATAACAGGATAGATTGGGTTCTATAGCCTTGGTCGGCAACCAGTCTACCGCAGAAAGCAATGGCAACCTACTGCGGGATAATCTTCTGCCCAGTCAGTCATGTCTCTTTCGAGACACGTATGGTACTTAACTGACTGACTGACCTATCTTTACCTCTTTACGTTACCTAGTAAAGTTCACAGTACATTTTGCCGCTCTTTCAATGTAATGTCAATTTTCTTTCATTATATTTTTCCATACGAATCTTCTCTTTTAAGCATAGTGGTGGGTCTGTCATTATGTGGTGGAGAGAATGCTGGGATTTGTTTCAGGTCAAGGGAATCACAAAAAACAAAAAAACAAAAAAAAAACTGTATCATTCTATGTGAAAAAGACACGCTATATCATCCGGTTTATGCATAATTGGGAAAAAATATTCACTTTTCAACAAGACAAGGATACAAAACACACTTTTAAATTATGTCAAAATTACCTTGAGTCAAAAAGGAAAAAACAAAACGTCAGAAATTATGAATTAGCCGCCCTCAATCTCTTAACTTCTCTCCCATTGAATTATATGATGAATTGGATAGGTAATTTGAGAAGAACACCAATGAGTGGGAGTAAGCTTTTACAGTGATTGAAGAATGCCTGGGAATGTCTGCCACCTACGTTTTTCAAAAACTGTCGGAAAGAATGCCAAAATGTGTAATGCGGTAATTAAGGCAGGTGGTGGTTTTATTAACAAAAACAAAATACGATGCTTATTTTTTTATATAGCTAAGTGCTTTTTTTTATCAAAATCAAAGAAAATACACTGTAGTTACTAAAATTTTAACTTTTACTTAAAATCATTTTTTAATAAATGCAGGGTGACCCCAAATGGTTTGCATGTAGTGTATATATATGTTGACAATGCACATGTTCACCTGAAAGAAAAACATATTTTTGTGTATTTAACAGCTGGGGCTAATGTAATAGAGTCAGAATTGAATGTTAGAAATATATTTATAGTGTATTGTATACTTTTTTGAAATCAGCAAGAAATCTAAGCAAGTTGATAATACCACTAAGATTATATATATATATATATATATATATATATATATATATATATATATAAAGAATCACAAGATAGCCAAAACCTACCGCGGTTTCACACAACGGCTCGTCAGGGCCCTGACGAGCCGTTGTGTGAAACCGCGGTAGGTTTTGGCTATCTTGTGATTCTTTATGTGTCTTTGCTCTACTTTTGCTTTTCATTTGTACTTTTGCATTTGTTTGTATTTGTATCGAGCACTTTTTCTTCTTTTTTTGTGGTTGGTTCCGTTTGGGTTTTTTTTCTTTACTGCGGAGTATTGTATGTCTTGTCTTTATTCTGCGGATTTCTTTTTTTCCCCCCTCTTATCCAACGCCTTAGTGCGACGGATGTTAACGGAATTAGATTCTGTCGGTTATTCGTTTTTCTTAAAGTTTACCTTTGTAGAATTTTAGGATTTAGATACTTACAGAGTCAGTTTAGGTATTATTTTGAATATATACACTTCATTTGTAAACTAGTTATTACGCGACTAGTTTTCTACCGTGTGGTGTCTTCAGGCGATTTGCAAAAACTGATTTTAACGTTTTTTTAAGATCGCTCACGTAAGCATAACCAAGCCCATTCACAAAATAAACATAGGCTATCAAAAAATTCGTCAAATAAAAAACGACGATAGAAAACGAAACATTATCTGGTTCAACCCACCATTTAACTTAGAAGTAAAAACCAATATAGGATAAATATTTTTAAAATTGATCGATGAACACTTTCCAAAAAGCTCAGAACGAAACAAAATTTTCAATGGAATCAAACTGAGTTATAGCTGTACTTGTAACTTTCATAAAGAAACAAAATGACAGAAATTCAAATAGCATTGTACAAAACAAAATTATTAATAAAGACTGTAGCTGCAGGGACAAAAATAAATGCTCACTTCAAGGACTTTGTAATACAAAAGAAGTCATTTACAAAGCAAAATTACATGACTTAAATGATCAAAACAAAATATATTTGTGATCAAACAAAGACACTTTTAAGACCAGATGGTTCAATCACAAGTCTACATTTAAAATAGAAAACTTAAAAATTGAACAAAATTGGCTAACCACGTGTGGAAATTAAAATTAAAATATGGAAAAGACCCAGACATAACGTGGAGTATAGTGAAAACAGCCAAGCCTTGCAACTGTGGAAAAATATGTAGACTGTGCCTGGAAGAAACGTTAGCTATTATGTTATTCCCAAACAAAAAGGAATTACTGAATGAAAGAACAGAAATTATGACTAAGTGTAAACATAACATGAAATACCTATTAGGGTCATACAAACATGGATGAAAACGTTATATACATACATATGTCTGTCTGTCTGCCTGTCTGTCTGTCTCTCTTTATATATATATAGTGGGGGCACAACGGCGTAATAGTTAGTGGCTTGGGTTGAGGAGTCGCAAAGAGTTCGAGTTTCAGTCGAGTTCATTGGGAAAGTTTCATACCTTTCCCGGCTGTGGGTGAAATAACTGGGTCTTATAGTTTTGGGTGACAATCAGTTTAGGAGAAGAAAACTTTGAATTCAAGCCAGATTGCATTATCCTAAAAGTGTATACATGCGGCTGAGGACTGCTTCTAAATCTAAATTCCTACTGAAACTCTTTCTAATGCCACAACATTAAAAGGAACCCAATATTTCATTGAGAAGGAGAGAAACTATCTAAATATATAATGCCTGGTCACTTGTATTTGAGGATACCCATCTACTTGGGCGGCTAGCTGATCCCCACTGCAGACGCTTTCTCGGACATATTTCTCTTTGTCAAACACCACAGAGCCCACCCGTGGTTTATACTGCAACTATGCTGAGCGAACAGTCTGAACAAGGCCAGGATGCTCAAACCCTTGGTTACGATAACTTGTGACTTTGAACTAGTACAACCGTCGACGGCTTCTCAAAGGAGAGTCTCTATCTAATTTCACTCACAAGGCTTGGGTCAACTCATGGTATGGGTCTCAGGCATTTTTCAAAGTTGCCGCACTATGGTGGTGGTGGTGGGGGTCACTTCCTCCAGACCAATAACCTAAGAAGTCACCTTCTTGACAAATTGAACATAGTCAAATTCGAACCCGAGTATCATTGCCTAACCACTCGGCCACGAGTCTAAAGAGAGACAGACAGACAGACACGAACAAACACAGAGAGGCTGGTGACATGGATTGTATTTATTCATCTGAGATAAAGTGAAAAAGGATAGAGGATCACATTTTTGTGATAAAACACACGTTCAAACGTATGTCCTTGTCTACATATTGCATCCAAATTATTTTGTCGATTATAAATACACTTGTATACATTTCAGGTGTATAATTCTATCTTAATTACAATTAAAACATCGAAAAAACTCTCAGTATATTACACCTTGTTTCTTCTGCTTAATATAAGGCCTAATAGAATAGTTAAACGGACAATATATATTAAATGTACAAAAACGTTAGTGTATATATTACTTATCTGGCGCAAGTTTTATACCAATTCAACACCTACTAATAATTAGTATAAACGTTACGATCACTCATATGAAAGAATTATTACTAACTTTTATTTATGGTCCGCTAAAACGACCCAATATTTTCACACTTGTTTATTCTTCGATTTGATTTCTTGCACGTCAGTTTCCTACTTGCTGTCATAAGTCATACAGATGACAAGCCGGATCTTGATGGTACTGTGCACACACTAAGTGTTTCCATAGTAACAATGCCCATGGACTAGTATTCTGTAAAAAAAAAATAGAAAAGAAAAAAAGAAACAAAAAAGAGAAAAAGTCGAATATCCAGAATTGTGTGTGTGTGTGTGTGTGTGCAAGAGAGAGACAGAGACAGAGACAGAGAAAAACACAGAGAGATAAAAAGAGAAAGACAGAAAAAAAGTGTGTGTGTGTGTATATGTGTGTGTGTGTGTAAAAATTCTACCTATACCCCACAAACAGATTCCGTGCGTATATTTATTTACTTTGTGAGTGGATGTAATGTCTTTTGGCGCCAACAACGCCCCCTCTCACGTACACATATATATACACATTTATATGTGTATTGAAATACATAAAGATGGATATAAATACTTGCTAAGCTTGGATTATTCAAGGTAGACACTATAATGGACGAAGAATAAAGATCTGAGACATTGTCCAGGATTAACCCAGAAAATATCAGTAATGACAAAAGTGAAGGCCTTCTGTAATTAGAGAAACATTTCATTTTATAGTATTATACTCAAACATTTGACAGAATAAACTTAATAATCTCAATATCATTGTACGTTCATGGACTTTTGCATAATAGAGAAGGTATAGGCAATAAGGAGTAAACGTTTTCGAAAACTCTTACTCATCTCATACAAAAACCATATCAGCAACGAAGAAGTGAAGTCAGAAAAGCCATCAGTCGATGTAAAGACCTCTGGCCTACAAGAAATAATTGGGCGATCATGTCTCGAAAGAGACATGACTGATCAGGCATAAATTTTTTTCACAGTAGATAGCCATTATTTTCTGCGGTAGACTTGTTGCCAACCAAGGCTATATAATCCGAAGAAATAGACTCGACCTAAAGTGGTATAGGCTTATCTGACTATCATTTTGCAAATAGGAAGAAGAAAACGGTGGGTAAAGAAAGAATTAATTCTTGTCCATTCATGAACATTCTAATCCCTGAATGGCAGGCGTGGATACTTACCACTATACTACCGAGGACCGGAATTGAACGATACCCTATAAGAGAGTTTCAGAACAGAGACGAAAGGTGGCAATTACTAAAAAAAGAAAAAAAAATAATAATAATCGGTATCACCCCATGCAAGGCAGTAAAGCCACTAAGATTTTACAGTGTGTGGAAGAATTAGGGACAAAAACATTTATACTGGGCGGGAAGAGAAAAGAGTAATCAGGAGGACAGTAGATGGCAATTGTCATTGCATTTAAATTGTTGGCTGGAAAGCATGAATCCAGAAGGAAGTTCTACAAATGAGAAGTGCGAGAAAATAAACTGTTAGCAAAGAACTTACGGCTACATTTAAGCCAGTTTGACTGTAAATTGATGAGATCCCGACGCCAGTGTAGTACTGGGTTTAAATTAAAAATGAAAATCTAGGTACCATATTGAAGAGCTCATCCGAATAATTAACATGAAATTATTTATTACAAAAATGCACAGAGAGGCGACTCTATGGCGGTGGGGAAAATGACTGAAGCTGAGCCACCAGATCAGAACCAATAATATTTATGATTCTTCTTTGGATTTTATCAAGGAGTTCATGTTAAATATCAGAGGCACCGGATCATATATGGCAGTAATATTCTATAGTCGAATGGTAAAATGTGTTACTTCCATGGCCAGTCACTATATGTACCAGTGAATAACTTACTCTTGTAAATAGAAGCAGCAAAGACAAAGTTTATTGGAGAATCACTAGTTTTCGAGATTAGCTTAAAACTTGTTACTTATCGTCACAGTAAATTGGAATAAATCATCATCACCATCATCACCACAATTACCGGAGGTGGTCCGGGCTGCTCATTCTACTTATCATATAAGTTAGACTAACCACATATTTATCAAGGAAACTGGATAAAGAAATATTAAATTCAATATCGAGGTCATAATAAAAAATATGTAATTAAAAATAAGCAAATTAATGGAGTTGATAGATTTGTCAATCGCCCGGTTCTCACTCCTCCCTGTCATTTGTACAGAAATAGAGGTACATCCCTCGTTTTTTTGTTTAAGATTGGGTTTCCGTTTCCTTCTAATGTCTACTCAGCCCTATACTTGTAATATTTCCGTCTAACTCTTACATTTTATTTAGTATTTACTTATTTGTTCTCAATTGAAGTAAATAGGTTTGCCTATTATCCGATTCTCACTCTCCCACGCCGGTCTTTTAAATAGGAGTAGAGGTTTATCCCTTATTTCCCTTACTGTTTAGGATTGGGTTTCCAGTTCCTTCTAGACCCTTTTCATTCTCTTTCACTCCCATGAGCCCCTTGCATCTAAGTGGCCTTCTTGCCTTGTTTGAGGTGAATCGATTTAAAATAAAACATCTTATTTTTTGTCCTATATCATTTATCAAACCTCACTTGTAACAAATCTGAAACCTTTTATTATTTTCTCTATATCGTGATGTAAAAATATTTTTCTTCTGTTTTTCACTTCGATCCTGTGGGATTTTTTTTCATTGACGCCATTAAAATGTCTCTTTGGATAAATATCCATGTTTGTTTGTTTTTATTGGGGGGGGGGGGTTGTTTTTATCAAAAGCAACCCTACATGCAAGAATCTTTGTGATATTTTTACCCAAATCAAGAACACTAGAAATACACCTGAAGAACACTAGAAATACACCTGAAGAACACTAGAAATACACCTGAAGAACACTAGAAATACACCTGAAACTTTCAGGCTTTTTTTTCTATTTGAATTTTCTGATGTATTTCAATTTAAAAATTGAATTATCTTGTTGAGCGTTCTACAACTATTAAAAAACAGGGATATTCCCTTATTACCTCGTAAAATATTTGAGCTTAACAACTTTAACATAATATTACAGTAACAATCATAAGTATGAAGGCAGAAGTTACAAAATAAACAATTAAAAACTGACAAGGTTTTCCATTTCACTGAAACAGACACTAAAAACATGATTTCGTTTTCTCTCTGCCTTTATCACATTTTCCTTCCTTTCTCTAAAATCAAACATCTCCTATGGTATATTTTCTTCCCTCTCTCCTCACCGTCAAGCAGGAATGGTCCATTGTTTATTTGAGGTCATGGCAGGGTGTAACATATGTGCTAATTCAAAAACAAAGCATTAGAAAGGCAACTAAATTTATTCCTTTTTTTCAAAAAAAAAAAAAAATAAGGAATAAATTTAGTTGCCTTTCTCTTGCTTTAAGATTTGTTTTTGACCCCAGCGAACTGACATATATTCTGTAGTACAATGACTAAAAAGGTATCATTGACAAAAACAAATGACCTGGAGTGTTTTCCTTTATTAGGAAAATGGGCATTTTTCGCTTTAGGAAAATGGTTTTGATAAAGTAATTCTTGAAAAAAGAAATTTACTTTATCAAAATAAGCTCAAAAAGTTTTATGCAATACTTTGTTAACCGTATACAAAAACGTTTTAAATGTAGAATTTGATAGTAATTGTGCTAAGAAACTTTCCTCTCTCATTTTTAAAAGTTGCTATTTTATACCCCGCTCCCCACAGACAAATTGTAAATATGGGAACTAGTTAGGACTACACAAAGACTCTGAGGTATAATGGTAGCTGTAGTAAGAATGGTAATCATGATTGTTTATTTTTCTTGATTCTTATTATAATTGTGAATTCCAACACAAGCAACTTGGTATCTCTTAATTACACGCAAAAGATAAACTACCTTGCTGTTATTAAATGCACTTATCAATATAAGTGTTTCTATTTTGACTTTTAGTCATTGAGGAAAAGAATGGTAACAAGAAACTTCAATTTAGTCTAATCGTAATTGCCTTCAAGATCAGAATCATTCTCATTTCTATCTGCATTCTGTCTCTTATATTAATAGCTTTCCATTTTGTTAATTTCATGAACCAAATATTCTTGGGTCTGTTGCAATCTTTGTATACATTGATTATTATTCTCATTGTCAATTTCTTGTGATGTGTTTGCATCAGCTCCCAGCTCACTATCCGTGCTGAGGACAAAACTATTTACTCTTGTCTTAATCGTAAGTCAAATCGATTCTATAAGTGACTGGCAGCTGATTTCAGAAATGGCCTTTAATTCTGTTGTTAACTGGGACAAGAAATGGCTTGTTAATATTAACACCTCCAAAACAAAACTTCTTTGTTGCCATCGGCTGAAAGAATCTTTTCTACCTTCCACCCAGAAGAGTGATTCACTTCTCTTTTACGGCTAACTTTTTCGTTAACATGAAGTGGAATGACTATAGTAAATTAATTGCTAGCTCTGCTTTAGAAAAGTCAGTTCACTCAGTCTTGCCAGGCAATTTTTCTAACCACAAATTCTCTTACACATTTATAAGTCTACTATTTGTCTATGCATTGAATATTGTCATCACATATGGTGTGGTGCTTTTGCTATGTGTTTAGAGATTCTTGATAAGCTCTAAAGAAAAGTCTGAAATTTTATTGGTCCTGATCTGGCAACTCTGTTTCAGTCACATTCTCATCGCCATAATGTACCTTATATTTTCACAGTAATTGTTCTGAGAAATTCACTTCTTTCATCCCCACACCCACTGCCCACATACAAATTGTACATATGGGAACTAGTTAGGACTACATAGAGACTCTGATGTATTATAGTAGGTGTAGTAAGAACGATAAGTAAGAATGTTTTATTTCGGTATAAGAAATACTGTGGTATGTTTGGGTCAGTAATTGTGGCTAGCTAAGTTTAAGATAAGACAAACTGAAGACCAGCCTTCTCCTATTTTTGTTTTTGGTCTTGTGCCACATTTTTGTCTTTCAAAACAAACAATACTTTCCTCTTTGGTACCTTGACTTTGTGAATTTAATTGCAATACTAGATTGACAAATAGGTGCTACCATTTTACGGTTGAAATTGTTAGATGCAAGTTCTATTCTTACAGTTTCTTCTCTCACATTTCTCTTCCGGCTTCTTGTTTTGCAATCAATTTTGATCTTCAAAAATGTAAATTTAGTGTCAAACATTATCTTTTGTCATCTTAATTTCTTTTCTTTTTTCTCTCTCTTTAATAATGTTTTTCTTTTTCTCATATTCTTTCACTTTCAGTAACTCCTTGCATCTTAGTGGATTTATTGCCTTGCTTGGGTTGAAATGATTAAAACAAGTTTGAATTTACTTCAACATGGTGTAAGGGTTAGCAAATTTCTTACACTAGAGTAATTACGACTGTGTAGTGAGTTCTATCCTAATTGAGTGCTCTGTACTTTATGCCTTGTGCCATATTTAAGTTACGTTTACTAAGTCACTGTAATCATTTCTCAACTGTTCCCTTTAAGCACTACACTAAATTTTGATTTTTCTTAAGAGTTTATTGAAAGACCTTCTTGTCAGCAATTTTCACAATAGGAGTAGATAGATTCGCCTCTTTCCTGGTTCACACTCCTCCCTCATCTTTTGAAAAGAGGTAGATGCTTGTCCCTTGTTGGCTTTTTAGGATTGAGTTTCTGGTTTCTTCTAAAATCTTCTTCTACTCTATAGGAAGAAGAGCTTGGAAAATCTGATACTCACAGAACAGATTGAAGGCTATAGAGTCAGAGAAAAACAGTACATGACATGGTTTAGTGAGCTTCAGTAAATGGATAATGGAGCAAGGTTTAAGAGAAATAACAGCACAGCAATCTTTTAGAGCTACAATTTGTTTTTATCTGTTTCTTTTGCGACATATCAACACAATATGGGTCATTGAATGCTGGAATTTAATTTTCTTGAGTGCATTAGTAATTTCAGTTGCAAGTTCTATTGCTGGTAATATTTTTTACTATAAAAATTCATCTTTATGCTTTCATAGTTCTTTTGTACCTCAGTTTTAGGGGTTAACTATTTGTATATAGATGGGAAACATAATAAGTGCTACCACCTGGGTCAAGTAGGGGCCTAGAAACAACAGCAATTAAGAGGTGTTTGATGCACCTTGAAATTTCCTGCTAGGAGTTCTTTACTGCCAGATGTTGTTTATCATCATGCACAAGATGATTAAGCGCTACAAGAGACATGGCATTATGGAGAAGGCACATGAAGAAGGATGAGCTTGAGTAAATGGTTAGAAGAAATGGGTTCAGGAGAGATAACAAAAACAAAAACAAAAAAAGAGCTATAAAGAACAGGAAATTGTTCCGAGCCATGTTCATCTACGTCCTGAAGTGATAGAATAAATAATTTATTGTCTCACCATATGGGCAGATGCCAAGGTAAGGGCAATTAATGTGGGTAAGCTGAGCCCTTAAGCTCAGACAAAAATTCTTGTCTATTTTTCCCCAGATGAGACTATACCCATTAGTGGAGGTTTGTCTGAGTTCCTCTCTGCCTGAAGGCAAAAGTTACAGAAATATTAAAAGGAATTAATCTATGCTTGTAGAATAGATTGTTCTCAATACTGCTGCTTAGGTATAGAGGGAGATAACTCGTCTAGTTCTTATTAATGCTGCCTGACTTGTTTAAAATGTTGTCAAAGCATATGGGGATAGACTTCAAAGGTGTGTAAATCGTGATGGACAACAGTTTGAGCACCTGTGTTGATAAAATGCAAGTGCTTTTGTACATAACAAAATTTGATTTTCAATGTAATAATTGTATTATTGATTAAAAGTACTGTAAATGTAATCTCCAAATAAATGTTATCATTTACTGCCCACTTACTTTTGGACCATATTTATATTATTTAAATTAAGTATATTTATGGTGAAGAGGGCTCAGTATCGGGGATATGACATTAGTAAATATAGTGTTGACATAGACATAAAATACTGTATGTTTCTATATATATGTTATATATATAAGTTACTGATAACTTATAAGAAAAGTGGAAAGAAATAAAAAAAATTTCCTGTTATTTTGTTTAAAGAAACAATTATTTCACAGAATGCTAAAAAAACAAAACAGAAATTAGATTTCACTTGGCTGGAAAATTTTGACGAAACTGACAGCCATAGCTGATATATATGCATTACCAGAGAAGACGTGGGTTTATTCCAGACAAAACAGCTGTAAGGACATCTACAATCATTCATGAAATATGACCGCGTTTTGAATATTGCTAACACATTCTGCCTTTGGTATTTGCTATATATTTAGAGATTCTTAACAAATCTACAATATTATTGGTCCTGACCTGACATCTCACTTTCAGTCACTTTCCCACCATCATAATATTGCTTTCCAATGCCTTTTATATAAACACTTTCATCGTAATTATTTCTATGAATTTTCAGCAATGGTTACTAGACTTTATGAATTTCAGAGTGCAGTACTAGATTAGCAGCAAAGTTGCATCATTTCACAGTTGAAATGACTAAATGTAACTGTAAAAATTCTATGGTAATAATTTCTTTTCTAACACTTCTTACTTGTGAATCTCTCATCAGGCTACTTGATTTCCAGCCAATATTATAAATCCTTATATTCTGTTTTCTTGATTCATGTTCTTTTATTGTTCTCTCTCCTTAATAGTAATTTTCCTTATATTCTCTAACACTCAGTATCCCCTTGTAACCTAGCGGCTTAGGAAGAAATGATTTAAAAATAAAATAAAAAATAACTTCAGTGGCCAATAAGATACAGAATGAATGAAGTGTAGCTTTTCAAATACACATCAAATCAAAAGCTTATATCAAATTCAATTCACATCCACAGAAGTATTTTTAAAAATATTAAAACATAATGTAACAAACAACACCTGTATTTACAAAGATACTTAATAAGAAAGCAACTTTACTAGAAATTAAGAAAATCAAACCCCAAGAAACACTGACACTTGCCTTGTTTAACAAATACACAAAAAAATCACCTCAACTTATTTCAGCTTATTCAAATAAAAAATGTATTCAAATTAACTGATTTGAATTTTATGTCAAGAGCTCTGCATTTTTCTTTTTTGACCCACCCACACACAACCCATAGCAAGGCGGTAAAGCCCCTAAGGCGTTATTGGGTGTGGAAAAATTAGAAAACAGAAACATTATTAAGAAAAATACAAGAGTAGTAGGCAGACTATACATTGCAATTAACATTACATTTCAATTTTTGTTGATTAATGTTTACTGGAAGACATGTGATAGAAGAATGGAATAGTAAAACACATGGTCTGAAGATGGCTTCAGGCCTGAAACTGTCACTCATTGTACAGTGTTGTTTTCTATGTTCACATTGTTCTTATTGATGTAATATCCTCAGATGATTCTCTCTTGTGTTTTATTAAAATATTTCATGTTTGTTTACATATAATTAGGCTGATTTATTACTGCCTTCCTGCTGAACAAAATGGTAAAATTAAACAGAAACACTCATAAAAATGTGAAACAAAACATTTTTCTCTCTTTAAAATCATTTTTTTATTATATAGTAGACATAATTATAATTTATTTATTGCATATTAAACACAATTATTTTTTATTTATTGCACATAAAATGCATGGTATTCTTCTAATTATTACACATTAAACAAATAATTATTTGTTCTTTATTACACATTAAACAAAACCCATTATTTATTTACACTATTTATATAGTTCAGACTGTTGTCCTCATCTTCATTGCCATATTCATGATGATTTAATTATTGTATGAACCGGCATTCTTTAGGTGATTGGAATTTTGAGCTGAATTCTTTATTTTGTT
Organism: Ascarosepion bandense; assembly: GCA_037127315.1. Lineage (NCBI taxonomy): Eukaryota > Metazoa > Mollusca > Cephalopoda > Sepiida > Sepiidae > Ascarosepion > Ascarosepion bandense. The sequence goes on from JBBBDQ010001310.1 coordinate 1,338,855, forward strand.
CACTGGGGCAGATTGTTCTAGTTTCACGAGCCATGCCTCTTCCAGATATCTCTGTATCAGTTATCTCCCTTTAACTCAACTGGCTAAGCTTTTGTTTATCTCTGTTGTAGCCAGGTATTGAACTCACAACTATTTTGGTCAAATTTTGCCATGTTTCTTAGTGAACAAAATAAAGAGTTCATTTCGAAATTTCAATCACCTGAAAAAGGCTGAAATGTTGTCAGTATGGTTAGGAAGATGATCACAACAGTCCGAACAATGTAAGCAGTGTAAATAATTACAATACCACATCTCAGAAATATAGACAAATATTATTAATTTATTACACAATAAACACATAATTATTATTTATTACACATTAAACACAAAATTATTCTATATTTCTTATACATTAAATGCTAAATTCTTCTTTATTTAGTACACATTGCATACACAATTATTCTTTATTTTTTACACATTGAATTATTAATTTCTATTTATTTATTTATTACATATTTATTAACCATAATTATTCTTTATTTATTGCACATTAAACATAATTATACTTTCTTTATGAAAAGCAAGACCAATTTCTGTTTAAACGTGTCGATTGTTGGCTGAAGAGAACATATTTTTTAATAAACACGGATAAAAACCACAACTATCAATAAAAAGGAAAAAGAATTAAACCAAAATATTTAAGATCGAAGACAAAATTGAAAAAGCAAAAATAGAATTTTTTAAAATTTAAATCTACTTCTCATAATATTTACGGGAGGTAACTCTTAAAAACATCTTTTAATTATTTCCCTTGTCATTAATTTACAGAAATATCTCTACTAAATTTTTTTTTTTAATATAATATCTAGTTTATTAGTAAGCTCTCTTATTATATATTCAATACTGTCATTAAATTTATTACATGTGACAATTTTCTTTTTTAGTTAATTAAGCTAAAAAGCTTATATATCCCTCAGTCAGTTAAGTGCCATAGTCACATGATACAAGCTTTGGCGATCATGTCTCAGCAGTAGGTTGCCATTTACTTTCTATGGTAGACTGGTTGCCAACCAAGGCTATAGAACGCAATCTCTCCTGTTATTTAACCCATAACTGGAGGGAAGAGAAGGATTAATACCTTTCCCAAGGGTATTTGCGCGTAAGTGAATGCGGGGAAATCCCCGATTTCTCGTTCCTAGACGGCATACACTGCCCCACAACGCACATCCTTCATATATCGTAAAAGAAAAATCTGCTAAAAAGATCGTTTCTTTCCTTGGTTGTCAATGTAAACATTAAGAGTTATTCCCCTTTAAAGTACACATGTTTTTTTAGTTTTTTTTTTTTTTTTCACTTTTGTTCCGTACCACGTCAGTGGTGATCAACGTATATTTTCAAACGATATCCATTATTACAAAGTTTTATTTTATATTTCTTTGGAATTTTATAAAGAACATAAGAAAATCGACACAAATCAATTAAAATTTTTTTAAAATATTGTTTATTTATTTATTTTTTCTTGGCAGATCTTACCACAATGTGGGACACTGTTAAAAAGTGATCAAAACAAAAGCACAAGGTAACTAAATAAAACTTTGTCGTTACTCATATGTTCATTAGAATGGGATTCTCAGCATCCTTCTGTAGAACCGCATTACTGTTATATGTCAGGAGATCGTTTCGCATTCACTATCTTAGAAAACTGATGCATAAGAGTTCGGTTTCGGTACACTTTTCTTTGTTTCTAACGAAATTTTCCTGTTGCTAAAAATACTTTGCTTAGCTTTTGAAAGACAGCTTTGGTCACCCTAATGCTTCTTCGAAATTTGGTGTCGCATTTCCTGATGTCTGTTGAAATACTTCCCAGAAATTTTAATTTTTCTACTTGCTTGATTTTGGTGTAGGTACTGCCACTCATTTTCGATAACTAACTTTCAAATTGAATTTTTAAAAATAAAATTTTGCTTGAAAATTTCATTTTAGTTTTAATTGAAAGCTAAATGATTAAATTTACTATTTCCAATATACAAAATACTCTAGTGTATTTCAAACAGAAATTATATTGATTGGAATGTAAAATTTTTCAATTTTGTTTTTTTAGTCCTTTAATTTTCGGCTATGTATGAGTGATAGATACACTTGTAAACGTACGGCAATTAACTGACTGAACTTATTTTTACAGAAAAGATCAAGTCTACATTCATGTGACATGAAATATCACAAGTAAAAGTCCTACAAAATTGCAAGGAAGAAGTTACAATAAAAAGGGTTTCCGTGAATTAAAAGTTGAAAGGCTATAATATTGAACTTGAATGTGTGAAATGGGAAATGGTTTTAACAGTTCTTGGGATTTGATATAAGTTGTCGAAGTTCGTGACAGGATCTGTTCGTGCCTTCAGAGTCTTCAACGTAGGGCGTTATTTTGAGAACAGAACTTGTTCTCTGTCGTGGAAAAGATTATTTTGTTACAATCTTCTTCTATAGACCGTATCCCTTAAGGACGTAGGCGATCATGGCCTTCCACATCTCCCTACCCCTTTTTGCGCTTAACATGCTTTCTCCTGTTACGCCACTCAAACCCCGTTCTGCCATCCACTTCCCGTCAAGTATGTTACGCGTTGCTTCGTCTCTCTTTCACTCTATCTGACCTGTGAGTATCAGATTCTCTAAGCCCTTCTTCTTCATTATATATCCCAGGAAATTCATTTTTCTTTTCCTGGTATTAAGTATTAGTTTCTTATCGTTTTCATCCTCTCCAAAACTTCATCGTTTATCACATGTTCGGTCCATAGTAACCTCAGCATCCTTCTTTAAAGAACCACATTTACTCGGGGTGAAAATAATTTTGTCGTATGGTTGTCAAAACGTTGTTGAGGAGTAGGTTTAGCGGCCGTTTATTTGTACTATTTTCTGCCAGGTTTTCAAACATTTTGGAATGCGTTCCCCACTCACAGGGCAGCGTTTCTCACTCTTGTTGATGGACATATCACAAGGCTTTTTTGTTTAGCTAAAGGTCGGCTCTGATTTATCCGAAAAAATGTTATCGGTCAATAAGTATTTCGGATTTCAACCGGCTTGAACAACCATTGGTTAAAAAATCATGTTTATAAAAAAAATTTATTGTAGTAGAAAAACACTTCTGTTTTTCTTTCCATTTTCTTCACCTTCACTCCGTGGTGAAGGAGCTTGAACGCAGGGTTGCAAGGTTCAGGTGTCAGTAAATTATTATTTTATTACCTTCATTCATTCTCCTAAACTTCAAAGAACCGAAATTTACGCAGTGAAAAAAATAATTTTTAACACTCTGTTTTTTTACAATTGATGTTTAGTCCTTTCTTCTCGGTTTTGTTTATTACCTTTCGTAATATTGTACTTTACTTTCTGTGTCTGTTGTCAACACCGTGTCATCGGCATATCTTTTATATTTTGGACGCAAATAATTAGTCCTAATATGACTTTCATTTTATTTAGGATCGTTTCACTGTAAAAGTTGAATAAGTACGGTGTGAAGACATATCCATGTCATACGCCACCTTCTGTTTTTGCATATCTACTGAATTTGTTTGTTATTTCGATTCAATTGGTTTACTCCCAACTTTTCATATTTAGGATATGCATGTGTATGCACGAAGAATTAATGATAATCGATATTCATCAGTTTGTAAAAGATTTTAAATGATTTGTATTTTAAAACCTAAACGTTTTTCACCTGCTGGCAAGAGAAACAAGCAAATGTCGCTTAGAAACTCTCAAAGCTACTAACTCGTTATGCGTTCTGTATAGTCTCTGGGTGTCCACGCTATTACTTAAAACGGTATTAGCGAAAAAGGACCATTTCTTTTTGCTGTTTTATTACAAGAGAGTAGCGGCAGCTTAGATTCTAAGAGGCAGTAGAAGCAATTACGTTTCAGGAACGCATGTCACACGATGGGTCAGCGTCCTTCCGCAGGTAGTCTTAGCCTATAGCTAACCTGGGTGTGGGAGGCGTATCGAAGGTTTAGAATTCTTGCGGCCTTCTGTTGAATTCGGGTCGTTTTGAACTTACACCCAGACAAAGGTAACCTATCCCTGTCACAATACCACGCTTACGAGGTATTCCAACCAATCGCTGATCATTTTGGCCCTGGTTTTCACATTCTGTAACATCGCTTACATATGCATTCAGTGGCATTTCCTTTTTAAAATATTTTTCTTTAATTTAAAATCTAAGTCCAGTAGCATAATGCAGAATTTTGTGGTCTCTGACAATTGAATGTTTTTTGTGTTGTTTTATTGAAATGAAGAGTTATAATTAAATTAAGAAATAATCAGATTCTTAAAAGTAGAAGCATAATTACTATCAAATTCTACGTTTAAGACTAAGTGAGTGCATTTAGAATATCCCTGGTCATTTAGTGCTTAGTACAGAAAATTAATACGTTTCATGCAAGCGGACTGGAAATTTGAATATTGGTAATTAGGTTAAATACGAGTGGTCAAAGTTTAAGACCATATTTAAACAAAGCTTTAATTGGTAAACCAAGTAACAAAATTTAGCACAGTCAATATCCTCCACTGGTATTTCCTACGTTATATTAGGTAAAAACATGACAAAGGCTAAGAGGTTTGATTTTGGCAGAATTGTCCAGCTGCAAACGAAAGGTTTATCTCAAGGTAACGAGAACTTTAGATAGTCGGCCCAAGAAAATTTATTCGGTGTTGATCAGGAGGATTCGACGGGTTGTCCGGCAAGACACCAGCCATCATCGAACCCAATTAAGGCCCCTATAGACGCAGAAAACAATAAGACTAAAAACAATAAGACCGCATCTCCGAGCGAAAGACTTTAAACACCGTAAATGTCTTTAAAGGTCACGAGTTCTTCCACATCAAAAGACAGCTCAGTTAATCTTTGCTGAGAAGCACCCATAGAAAAGTGGAAGGTTTTGTTCTCTGAAAAGAAACAAAAATTAACCTGTATGGTCCATATGGCTTCCAATGTTATTAGCAAGATAATGATATCCCGCCAGAGACATTTTTTACACGACACAGTAGAGTATGTCCCATCAGGATCTTGGGTGCTATCTAATTCCAAGGAACAACGGACCTTCAAGTTATCGTCTTCTTTTATTTGCCTTGTCCCTTCAGGACGTATGTGATCATGGCTTTCCAAGTCTCCCTATCCCTGGTGGCTCTTAGCACGCCTTCTCCTGTTACACCACGCAACCCACTTTCCATCATCCATCTGATTAGGTCCTTCAAATATGTTATCCGCTGCTTTCCCCTGTCTCTTTTCCACTCTGTCTGGCTTGTTAGCATAAGGTTCTCCAAGCCTTTCTTCTTCATTGCATGTCCCAGGAATTTCAGCTGTTTCTTCCTGATGCTCAGTATTAATTTCTTTTTCGTTTCCATCATTTCCAAAACCTCAACATTGCTCAGATGCTCGACCCATAACATCGTTTCTGTAGAACCACATTTCAGTTGCTTCAAGTTTTTCCTCCATTTTTGATGATATTATCCAGCATTCACTGCTATATTGAAGTACTGACATCACCTAGCAATTCTGTACACTCTTCTTTGTTTCTAGCGAAATTATCTTCGCATAATCAATAAAGCACAGGTATAAATCCTTCTTCATTTGTTCAGAGAGCATCCTAATCATAAATATGGCGTTCCTTGTTCCAGTGTCTTTGACGAAACCTCACTGTTCTTGTCCTATCTCTGGCCTGATTCTGCTTCTCACTCTATTCATATGGCTCATTAAACTGATGGTTCTGTGGAGTTCGCACTTGTTTGCTCCTAGCTTCTTAAGCAGTGCTATGAAGATCGACTTGCTGAGGTCATCTGGTATTACACCACTATTATAAATTTCATTTATTATTTCAGTAATTTTCTCTATTCTATAAATTCTTCCAGGGCTATCAGCAGCTCTATGACTATGCCGTTTGGTCCATCTGCTTTGTTTCTATTCAGTTTGGCTACTGCAGATTCCACTTCAGACTTTAATATTTCCAGTCCGTCCTCATCTTTGGGTATTGTCGGTTGTTCTCTCTTGTCGTGGAAAAGATCTTTTATATATTCTTCCCATCGTTGGAGTATTTCCTCTTTTTCCAATATGATTGTTCCATTCTTGGATTTTATACATCATGTTGAAGAGCAGGTTTTTTTGTCCTGTAAGTTCTTTTATTTCTTTATGCACGTCTGCTTTATTATGCCTGCTCAGTCTATGCACTTCTGCACATTTATCATTGAGCCATTCCTCTTTAGCCTGTCTGCATTTTCTCCTTATTTCTTTGTGTAATTCCCTGTACTCCATTCCTTGTCTTGATATCATTTTCTGCCTCCTTTGCATCATGTCAAGTATCTCTTCGGTCATCCATTCATTTTTCTTCTGCGCCTGATTTCCTTTGGGGCAATGTTGTTTGCTGATGTCACTATCGCTTCCTTTAGCGAGTCCCATTTCGAGTGTCCTTTTCCAATTTGATCTTCTTATTTGATTTTCACGCTGTTAGTGTATTTTTTCTGTAGGTTGAAGTCATTCACGAGCGTGTTGTTATTCAGTTTTGGTGCTGCACTAGGCTTCTTGAATCTCCGTAGTTTCACCTTTAGTTTGCAGACGACTGGGATGTGGTCGCTTCCATAGTCGGCGTCTGGATAGGCTTTACTTTGAACTACTGCGTTTCTGAATCTCCTGTTTATGGTTATGTTGTCTATCTGGTTTTTCGTGTCGCCTCCTGGGATTCTCCATGTTCAGAGACGTCGTGGGTGTTCTTGAAACAAGGTGCTAGTTATTACCTGGTCATTTGCTGTGCACCCTTGGACCCATTTTTCTCCTCGTTCGTTGCGGATTCCTAAACTAAACTTGCCAGTTGTCATACCTTCCCTCTCCTTGCCTACTTTGGCATTCAAATCTCCCATGATGATTCTAATTTCTTGGTTTTTACATTGAGCCTTGGCATTGTCTAGAGTGGAGTAAAAAGATTCTATTTCTTCCTCAGTGCTTTAAAGGGCTTAAAACTGCGGTTGTTAAAGAGAGCAACATTATTGACTGAAGGTATCCGCTTGTGTGGAAATTATTTAATCTTTCAGCGGGACATTGCACCAATCTATGTTGTCCGCAGTTCAAAGGACTTTTTCATGGCGAGTAACGTGATTTTTTTTTGACCATCCAGTGTGTTCATCCGACCTGAACACTATTGAAAATGTTTGAGGTTAGATGGAAAGGTAATTCTATAGAAACTGATGTCAGTTCCAAACAGAGCATTATTTTCGTGAAGCCATCTTCACCACTTGAAATAATATTCTAGCCAGTCTTATGCAGACGCTTATATCGATCATGTCAAAGCGAAATTTTGAAGTTATTCACAATGACAGCCGTGTCGCTCACTACTGAGACGTCTTGTTGGGCATTTCCTACTCTGTTTAGAATTTCTTGTAAGTATAGTCTTAAATTTTTGACTATCTAGTATTTAACCTGTTTTCCCAGTATTCAAACTTTACCTCTTAAATGTTAAAAACGCATTTAATTTTAATTCTTGCTTTTCTCATTTTCCATGTTTAAATTCTACTCAAAAATGGGTTGAGTAGACATCAACGCAAAATGTATATTTTTTTCTTTATTTTTATTCGCCTTAAGATTTTGGTCAGTAGTATATATGTATGTGGGTAAAAACTGGGAGCCTAACGAAAAGGGATATTGTAAATTTCATTCATGTACTCTCATTATTTATACATTCACTTAAAGCTAAATATTTATTTATTGCTAATGTTCTCCCAATAAAAGTCTCAAGAGCTACTCGAGGTAGATGGTACTGAATGAGATCTGTAAGAAACTATGAAGTGAGTATTGTCTATACACGAAGGATGGATAGCGACTGATCCTTGTCTTGAAAAGTTTGCAGTCCTCGGAAAAGCGTCTAATTTGTTCTACATAGTAGCGGTTATTAGGGGAAGAGCTAACTGAATCGAACTTCTTCCTTACAGTTTGAATACGGAGGTGGAAGTGAGAGTGGCCTCACTTCGCGAAGTCAGTATGGCGGGTCTTACCTTTAAAATTTTTAATTAGTGGAATGAAACAATGGAATTCATTCAGGGATTTGCCATGAAAATAGAGGTAGAGTTACGACAGGCTTCTGACATTGAGACTGAGAAAGAGGTTTACTGGGTGGAGAAATATACATCCTTACACAGGGCTGCGTAAATGACTTTGGACTCTAAAGACGCTGGAAGTTTGGGCAACTTCAGCCCAGATGCATCAGCAACAAACCCATTTTTGTGCACGCAAACAAACTTTTATTCAAAAATGGCAACTCAAGAAATAAAACTGCTGCAGGCTGAATATTATGGCAGTGCTTCGTGATCCACACTATCTTATCAACATGTTTTTTTATTTCTACCTACATTTTTATACGCTACAAATTAAACTAAGCAGAACTTCCTTATGGATGAAAAACTTTCGCGAATTTTGATGTCATTCTGGGTTCTTTTTCTTTTTTGTTCGAATCCGTAAATTTCTTTTGTCAATGTTAAGCCACGAAAAAAACATTATATAAAATTGACTATTTTTATCCATAATGTTGAAAATGTTAAATTTATTCAACTTTTTAACAAGAAAACTGTCAAGTTGATGCTAAAAATTACAGAAAAACGTTTTTTATTTAAGAATGTAATGATCAGTTATGATCAATTTTTTACTTATATTGCACATGATCTATTAATATAAATAGTTAAGTTACAATTAAATTTATATTTTATATGAATATTACCTTAAAAAATTAAGATATAGTAGAGTGGTGGTCCCGTATGGTAGACTGAGGGTGCGTATCATTGATTCGACAGAGGCCCACGAGACGCTTGCACCGGCCTTGACTTTAAAACTTGTCGCAATATTTTTTATTCTTGTGTAAACATAATCATCTGAAAGCGATAGATTATTATTATTATTATTATTATTGTTATTGTTATTGTTGTTGTTGTTGTTGTTGTTGTTGTTGTTTTTTAGTTATTTATTTATTTTTACTAAGTAATTTGGTTCCAAAGCAGGATTTACGATTTCATTCCTTGCTTAAGCTGGACTGATGTCAGCTGTGGATATTATGCATGCATATTTTCGTTTGGCATAAAGCGGGGTGTGGAATGCAGTTATTCCCTTGGGATAGGTCTTTAGAGTAGGGGAAAACGATTGAAGTTTACCCAGATAAGTAGCGGCGGCAATCCTGGATAGGTTGCCGAAGCAGCAGGAGATTTCAAGGGAAAACATCAAACAATACCGCTCGTTACGACGTACACATACACGTGCATGTGCTCTCTCTCTCTCTCTCTCTCTCTCTCTCTCTCTCCGTCTCTCTCTCGCTTTCACACACACACACACACATATACATATATATATTTATATATTATCTTGAAAAGATTTTTTGGATATTTTACAAATCTATGCGTAACAGATATTTCGCAGCTAAGCAGCCGCTCCTCAGACCCAAAACCATACAACAGTTAATGTTTAAAACCATCCAGAAAATTGTCACATACAGACGCTCGTGTGCCCATATCGAGAATAGTATTTGTAACGGCACTCTACAAAATAGTTTCCTCGCTCATTCAAAAACAAAAACATATAAAGATAAATATAGAAAAAATTTTAAAAGAAAAAAGAGAAAGAAAAGGAGAACGAAAAGTATAAGGAGAAAGGAGGTTAAAGTTACCGTCGACACATAGCGTCTATGGTATATATATATATATATATCACGAATATACGTTAATGAAGACTAGAGTATTAACCAAAATTACAATTCGTCTGTTTTCTTTGAAAAATATAACATGGAAATTTAACATTACATTTAGTTTAAAGATAACGGGTTGTATATACGATATAAAAGTAAATACTATATTTTACGTTTTAATGCAAAATATAATATAAATATTATTATAAATGTAGTAATAACATTAAAAATATATAATATATAAAAATAGGTATAATGCTAATAATAATAAATAATCCTAATAATAATAATAATAATAATAATAATAATAATAACTGAATATACAGTGGACGCACAAATTATTATTTTTGAATTTCACAGCAGTACTAAACTTAAACGTATGTCAACTTTTTTCTTTTCCATTAATTTTTTATTATTATTTTATTTTTAACAAATATTTTTGTTGCAAGGACTAGTGATGGTAGCCCATTTTTTTTTTTATTTAACAAATTACTCGAGTGATGTTTTGTTGAGCGGCTGTTCCGTCCAAGTTTTTTTTTAAATCATCATCTTTCTCTTTGAATTCCAATCATGTCTCTGTCAGCTGTCGCTTGGCAACACATTTAGGAGAAGGAAAACTTCGAACAATAACCAGCAACTCAAGGTGTTAATCGTGCTGAGGAGTGAATTGCTTTTGCGTTATGAGGTCACAAACGATTCCCTACAGGCTTCGGAACCCTGTTTGTAAATGACAGTTACCCAACGTGCCGGGCAACTTTGGGTGCAATTTTCATCATAAATTTCATCAAACAATGTATGCCGATATGGAAAACAGCCATTCACCTCAGTCATATAAATGGAACCTATAAGTCTGGTGAAATAAACATCAAAAGAGGTATATTTCAAGGTGACTCTTTGTCTCCCTTACTATTTTGCATATCATTCAACTTAACAAGACAGAATGTGGTTATAAAATAGCCCAAAAGAAAATAAGCCATCTATTTTACATGGATGACTTAATGAGCTGGAAGGTCTTCTGCAAATTGTAAAATGCCTCAGTGAAGACATTGGAATGAAATTCAATTTGAATAAATGTGGATCCAAAATGCAGGTTCTGTGGCCAAATAGGCCGTTGTTTTGTTCCATTTTTTATCATTCCAAGTGCACCTACTATCACTGGCATGACTCTTGTTTTCAATTTCTACATTTTTTCTATTTCAATTTCCAGGTCTTTATATTTTGACAGTTTTTTGAATTGCTTGATTGCTATGTTACAATCCGCTGGACAAGCCATATCAATTAATACACACGTTTTTTCTTTCTGGTTTTTAACAATAATGTCCGGCCTATTTGCTTCAATTCTTCTGTCTGTGTAGATGGTGTAATCCCAGAGAATGGTGACATCTTCTATTTCTGTAACCGGTGCTGGGTGATGTACCAGTGTTTGTTTACAGATTTTTCATAGTGTTTGCACATTGTCCAATGTAAATATTGCCCAACTCTATCGTGGCGATTTTTATATTCATTTGGGGCAAGTACAGAACAACCTGAGATTAGATAGTCTATTGTTTCTTGGTGTTTATCACAGAACCTGCATTTTGGATTCACATAGTTATGTATAATATTTGCCTGAAAGTTTCTAGTGAAAACTTGCAAAGCAAGTCTCAGACTTTAATCCAGATGCACGTAACCATCGATGAGTATTAACTTGATCAACATTGGATTTATTGGCACGTTCTGGATATGGGCCATGCAGAGGTTTGTCTTGCCAGCGTTGTTTCATCTGTTCAAGAGCTTTATCCTTGGCTTTCATTTTCATATTTTTTGCCGCAATCGTTGGTTCTTGGCTTCTGTTTTGCTTTTCTACAAAATCTACTAAACGTAAATTTGTTTGTATTTACTTCCTTTTTTTATTATTGAATATTTTTTTCTTCGTGTTGCTTGACTAATTGTATCATGCAGTTCTTTGTTGTTTCTATGTATGTTAGTAAACCAATAGTTGTTGTCTTGTTTGACAATTCTAGCTGAATAAGATCTCTCTTCTTTACAGGGTATGTATAGACGGGGGAGAATGTGATCCCTAATTGGACAGAGTTACCGGTTACGAACCATGGCTTACCACATCAATCGAAGTTGACTTGCTCCTGTGGCAGGAAATGTAAAAATATACGTGGCCTGAAGATACATCAGACGAAAATGAAATGCATGGCGCGTATTGACAATCTGCAACGCACAGGATACTCTCCTGGTGAGACGCAGGAAGAGCAGGGCCAGGATGCACACCACAGTACCCAGTCCTTCCAAGTAAGGGTTAATATGTCCAGCAACATAACATCAAGTAATTTTCGGAAAAAGATCAAATGGCCTGCAGCAACAGATACAAACTCTTGGCAACCTTTTGATTTGGCCATCAGCGAGATCCTGACATTGATTTTGAAAGGCTCCGTTGATAACCGACTAGAAATTATGAGCAAAATAATCGTGAGCTTTGGAGCAGAACGATTTGGAAACAGCGAAGAAAAAAGTGGCGAATAGAACCATGAATCGAAGAGAAAATCGAATTAAAAAACACAGAGCAGAATTAAAATCACTAAAAAAAACAATATAAGAATGCAAAGCCCGAAGAAAAAGAAGCCTTAAGAGAACTAAGCGACTCGATCCGATCGGATTTAAAAGCATTAAGAAGAGCCGAATGGCACCGCCGGAGGAGGAGAGAAAGAGCTCGGAAAAGAGCAGCCTTCATATCCAATCCTTTCGGATTTACCAAACAATTACTGGGTGAAACCCGCAGTGGAACGCTACAAAGTAGCACTGAGGAAATAAATGCTTTTCTCAAAGACTCATTAAGCGACCCCTACCAGCAGCAACAACTTGGCGAAAACCATCTGCTTCTTACACCAGATCCTCCTTCAATTGATCTCGACATAGGACTACCTAGCTTGGTTGAATTAGTGCTTAAAAAAGCTCGGTCAAGCTCTGCTCCAGGCCCGAATGGAGTACCGTACTTAGTGTACAAAAGATGCCCAAAATTACAGCGTATCCTATGGAAGTTACTGAAGGTCATTTGGAAGAGAGGGAAGATAGCAGACCAGTGGTAGTATTCCGAGGGAATATGGATCCCCAAAGAGGAAAACGCCAAGAAAATCAACCAATTCAGATGCATTTCGCTGCTGAATGTTGAAGGAAAAATTTTCTTCAGCTTATTAAACAGTAGGCTGTCAAAATATCTAATAATAAATAACTACATTGACACCTCTGTTCAAAAAGGAGGAATCCCAGGTATACCAGGATGCATGGAACATACAGGGGTCATTATCCTACTACTAAAAGATGCCAAGGAAAATAAGGGAGATAGTGCAGTCCTCTGGTTAGACCTTAAGAATGCTTATGGGTCAATTCCCCATCGTCTGGTAGAAGAAGCTCTAATCCGGTACCATATACCCGCTGCTTTCACCAAGCTCATTTTAAACTACTATAAGGATTTTAGAATGAGGGCAGTAACAAAGACCTCAACTTCAGCGGGGCACAATCTTGAAAGAGGGATAATAACAGGCTGCACCATTTCAGCGACTCTCTTCGCATTGTCAATGAATATGCTGATAAAGGCGGCTGAAGTGGAATGTCAAGGACCAGTCTCCAGATCCGGTGTAAGGCAACCACAGATTCGCGCGTATATGGATGACATGACCATAACCAGCACGTCCGCCATTGAGGCAAGGCGGTTGCTGAAGGACATCGAAGAACTCATCAACTGGGCAAGAATGAGTTTTAACGCTTCCAAATCACGTTCCCTAGTAATGAAGAAAGGTAAGCTTTTGAAAAACGAAAGATTTAAGCTCTTTGGAGATGACATACCTACATTACATCAAAAGCCAGTAAAGAGCTTGGGGAAGCAGTTCGATGAAACCCTAAAAGATTCAAGATCCGTAATATTAACAAAGGAGAATCTAGAAGGGTGGTTAATCAGGGTTGATAAATCCGGCTTATCTGGCAGTTATAAAGCTTGGATTTATCAAAATGTCATTCTTCCAAAAATATTCTGGCCCGTAACGATCTATGATTTCACTTCCTCCACGGTAGAACTAATGAAAAGAAGCATAACATCACGACTACGTAGATGGTTAGGTTTGCCAAGATCTCTATGCAGCGCAGCGTTATACGGGAAAACAAACGCACTGAAACTCCTGTTTAAAAGCCTACACGAAGAATTTAAAGTAGCTAAAGTGAGAGCTACAATCCAGTTTGAGATAAAAAGTATGAATTACAACTCAAACGGTGTGGAAAAAAAGAGAAGAATGAAAAAAAAATGGCTAAGAATAGAAAATAGATTAAAAACATGTTTCGTTTAACAAAAGTGAAAAAGAAGAGAAAAAATAAATAAATAAACGCTTTTTCTTTTATGAGGAAAATTGTGGAAGAGAAAAGGGTATCAGATTACTGTTTGAAATCTTACCACTATTCCGGTAAATATTTGACTCAGTGATGTAATGTGATAAGAGATAAAGTTCAGGAAATAGGTTTTTTGAATGAACAGGTCAAAGGCTGTCTTTATTGTGTCTTAACCACACATTAAGAATTTTCCGGCGGAAGCTTTAGTAAGATAAAAAAGATTAAAAAATCCTGGAAAAAATACTGAGGCTAGGTACAGACTGGGTGTCTGCACATCAAAGGGGGGAAAGTTTGGGTGCCCTGAAATTTCAGACTTACAGTCGCCAATTGCTTATCACCCAGTGGTCTAAAGCATTTCCGGGTTTCCGGGTTTCCGGATTTCCGGATTAATTTTAAATAAATACAGGTGATTTTTCCAAGTCAGTTGAGTTGAGTTAGTTCCGCCAGGCGTGTGCTTGAAGTGAACCTCCGTTCGTCTTGAGTCGGTCATTTCGGAATTCGATCTCCGTTAATTAGAGTTAGAGCCGTGTGCGACATTCGCCTGCCCCAACCGAAAAGACTAACTCTAAACGAAATAAAGCATCCTTTCAACTCCTGGAAGTTCGTTCCTTATAGTTTAATCTTGTACTCCCAGCTTGAGGCTCCGACATTTTCAACAAACTCCCGGCAAACATCACAGCGTGGAGAACGGTCGCCGTAGAAATTGTTCGGACTGTCCGTTGGGGTGTTACAGGTACCTTAAAACATATCCTGAGTAGCTGTAAATCTGCACTAGCTGATGGGCGTTACAGGTGGCGCCATGACAAAATTCTAAAAGAGATCGTGCAAATAGTTCAAAATGCTATCAAAGAGAATGTTTACAACCCAGACACAAGGCAGAAAAATTTATTCAAGCGGGTGCGAAAATCCCACGAAATAGAAAGGTAAATCCAAACCTGCTATCTCCTGCAACAGACTGGGAACTAAGGGCTGACATAGGCTCAAGATTGAAATTCCCAGAGCAAATTACCATCACAAAACTTCGCCCAGATATAGTTTTCTTCTCACATAAATTGAAGAAGATAGTCTTGTGGGAACTGACTGTCCACTGGGAAGAAAACGCAGAGGAAGCTCATGAAAGGAAGAAGTTAAAATATGACGAACTGCTGGAGAGTTGCAGGGTTAAAGGCTGGAGGGCTAGCTGCACTCCTATAGAAGTGGGGACTAAAGGATTTGCAGCAAGGTCCTTATGCAAAGCCTTAACAGATATTGGGATAGTGGGAGTAAAAAAAAGGAAAGCACTCAAGTCCATAACCGAAACAGCAGAAAGAACAGCTAATTGGTTATGGATCAAAAGAGAGAGTGACTGGATCCCAAATTATTAGCTAAATTCCCCGAAATTCTACGTCTAAATTAATGTTTCGGACAAGCTCATGTGCGGTTCGTCTCTAAATGGAAAGTAGCTCTAACTGTCGGCAATCGGAAGCATTGGCAGGGTTTCGTACCGGGCCTAAACATAATTTTCCAGTGTCTGAAACCGCTTATCGAGGGTGGGCCAGAGGCAGATCAACTCTGGTCGGGTCGGCGTGGTTGAAAGACCCGAAACCCCCTAGTGATCCTCGCGATGACATCACTGACGACACCCTCTAGCGCCCCCATTACGGTGCATATGTTTGAAAAGTCCAAGAATGTGGCACACTATCGAATGCTTTACGATAATCTATCCAGGCAGTACTAAGATTTTTCTTTGTATTGTAGCAGTTTTCCAGGTTGATTCTGTTAATAAGCAATTGGTCTTTACATCCGTAACACCCACATTTGCCCCCCTTTTCTTTCAAGCGGTAACATGTCGTTTCTTTCCAAGAATAAATATGTCTGTTGTGTAAAATCGATGTTAATAGTTTGTATGTTGTCAGAAGACATGCAATTGGTCTGTAGTTTTTCGGGTTGTTTGCGTCACTATTCTTGGGTAGAAGAAATGTAATTCCTTTGGTTATCCATGCAGGAATTTTAGTGGGATCGTTAACCATTTCTTGAAGTTCTTTGGCTAGTTTTTTATGTGCTGTATTTAAATAATATAGCTAAAAGTTAGGAATTTTATCTATACCTGGAAATTTGCAATTATGTGCTTTTTTCAGTGCACATTGAACATCCTCCTCTGTGATTCCAGCCCATGTCTGTTCTGGTTTATTTTTGATTCGTTCAATCGTTGTGCAATCCAATCTACTTCTTTGTTGTGTTCTTTTGGGCAAGCCCATATTTTTCCCCAGAACTGTATAACTTCTTCCATTATTTTTGCGGGGAGGGGGGAACTGTCACTTCAATTCTTTTTTTACCTATTTCCCTGTAAAATTTCTTTGTATCGGTTTGAAAAATCTTGTTTTGTCTGTAGAATCTTGATCTTTTCTCATAGCGTTTCATTCTTTGAGCCTTCAGTTGTATTGTTTACTTTATTTTTTCCTTAGTTGATAGGACTTCATTTTCATTTCTAATGTTGTATTTTCTTTCGACTCTTCTGCTTTTCCTAGTTCTTATATTTATTCCTCTTGTCAGTTCATCGAGTACTGATAGTTCACTTCCAAGTTGTTCGATTTCTTTTCTATTTTTCCTTTCCAAGGTGGATTTTCATGTCTGCGAGACTGCCTTGTTTTTAATTTGATGTTCAATTTTTTTGTTGCTGCTATTGCTGATGCATATATAGATTCATTGAGATTTATATGAGTGTCTTCAATTATAGCTACAAAAGAAGTTCTAGTTCTACGTACTTACATCCATCTCTGTTGCACGTAAGAGAATTCCTTTTTCTATCAACGCTCAACAGTACAGGTAACCTAGCTTCTTTTAAGTAACTGTTGCCACAGTCAAACGAGCCTTACCTCTCATCCAAAGCAACAAGTCAAGAACCCCCGAGTCTACACACGTGGTACTTGTATTTTTTTTTTAACCTTTCCTTGGTCTGTACTTCTTTTTATGTCGAAGAACATCCACCTTGGTCGAACTCATCTCGGAGTTTCATCACCTATTGTGTTAACCTGTTTTCTAAGTCTCTATTGATTTTCTAAGTCTCTATTGATTTTCTAAGTCTCTATTGATTTTTCTCCTACAGAAAAGCATTCATAGACATATTACATCCTTTGTACCGTTTATTAAAAAAAAAAAAGAAAGGAGAGATTCTTACAAATAATCTTTCCCACGACTTCTGTTCTTTTCCTCTGTAGGAACATTTGGCACCAACCATTACAGTTTGGGGAGCAATAACGTTTGACCCCACATCAACTGCACGCTTAACAGTTTCGTCAAAACTACTATTCCAGAAACCAGGAATTCGACACCACATTCTTTCTTTGTTCGTCTTGTCGGTTCATCATTAAATAAACTTATATTTTGTTATGCCTTTCAAACACCATACGTGTTTGTCCATTCTCTATCGTTGCTAACCTTGTCAAGAACCGTTGATATCCCCAAAAAGTATCAACTACGCTTCTACGTGGAAGTTTGGTGGTCTGATACAAAGGCGATACAAGCTGGCTAAAGTGTTATGCAGTATATGAACAAAATGGCGACTTTTTACTAAGTATGTGACAGATGTTGAAAACAATTAGAATAAAATCTTTACAGCAGCCATTCTAGTAATTGCATAATGTCTTTCGGTAATATAACAATGTTTTGAAGTGGAAAAAATTATAAATATTAAACTTATTAGAGCGATACTATTTTAATATTGCATTATTTATTGAAATGAGAGAAGCGCTTTTTTTTTAGCCAATCAGTTCAATGGATTTACTATTTGAAACACACAGCTGATTACATTAACTTAAAAGGCAAACTACCGACTATTGATAGAAAGTAACAAATTTTAGTTATTATCGTTATCTATCTATCATGATATTTCATGGAGTGAGCAATCATGGCTCTCCACAACTTCCTATCTTTTATAGTTCTTAGTAAGGTATATCTTTTCACTATCACTTGCAATCTCTGTTCTACCATTCATTTGCAATAAATTCAAGATAGGTTACTTGTTTCTCTCTGCCTTCAATATGTCATGTGAGTGTCAAATTCTCCACGCTCTCTTTCCTTATGTAGCTCAGACATTTCAACAGTCTCTTTCTCTATAAGTGTGTTTCTGTTTCCATTTTATCTAAAACTTCCTCGTTACTCACGTTATACTCGGCATCCTTCTGTAGAATCACATTTTTATTCCTTCAAGTCCTTCATCTGTGAAGAGATTTCCAGCATTCATTGTCATAGAAGAAAACCGATATTGCATAGCAGCTTAGCACTCTTTTCTTTGTATTGAAATTTTCCTGTTTATTATAAAGAGGTGAAAATAATAATCCAAAGTAAACTTATGCGTAATCAGTATTTGGTTAACAAGTGAGTTGTGGTGTCTTTTGTTAATGCTTGGAGAATGGTGAATAAATAAAATTTGTGTTTCAAAACATCATTTGAGAAAGGAAAACAAAGTCATATTGAAAAACCAGCCTCAAAACAGAATAGAACAAAACAGATTATAAATATGAAAATGTTTTCAAATAATGTCGTGGGGTCAATTTCAGTCGATATAGTGTGACATATTTGACAAAGATATATAGACAATAAATTTCAAGATAATATTTTTACTGAAATATTTATGATAAAAATAAATGATTTTTAAAAAAGATAGTTTCCCAACGATAGGTTGCTCTTAGGTGATAAACCACTCAATTTCTGGTTTTCTTCTTCTTCTTTTTCAACTTCTCGCGTCGTGATAGCAGACTCTTGGAGTGGTGCTTCTTACTCTGTAATATACTAGCTCGAGTGACTCTTAGGCCTTGTCAGTCAGTTAATTGCCATACGTTATACACGCTTAGACGACCATGCCTTTTTTGAGACATGATTTGCTTGGTAGAAGATTTTCTTAGAGTAGGATGCCATTACTTTCTGCGGTTGAGAGGTTGTTAATCAAGGCTACAGAACCCAATCTGTCTTGCTATTCAGACCATAGCTGGAGGGAGAATAAATGGATTAATACCTTTCCCAAGGGTTTTTGTGCGTAAGAGAATGCAACAAATTAAACTGGAATTCGAACTCTGCTCTCCGATTCCTTATTCCGAGTCGATATCCATTGCATCACAAAGGACGTCTCTTAGGCCTTGTACAGTACGAAAATCATCGTAAAAAAATATGATAACTACTTGTGTGCACGTTTTAATTTCTTTTTTTTTTTTTACACATAACATCTCTATTTCTTTTCTTATTGTTTTTCATTATCATTTTCATCATCATCATTATCTTCTTCTTTCCATCATGTGAATGTCCTTTTATTGGACGGGGGTCTTCCCTAGGTTACTGGGAAGAGATGGGCGGGTAAATGGGACACGATTGAGAGATATTGTCTCTTCGATACATGATCACACAAGCGTATTTGCGCGCAAGTGAAAGTCAAAAAGTTCTCACTGGAATTCGAACTCGGTTCATTCCGAACTGCTATCCATTACACCACCTGCACATCCAACATCTGGTATTTGCATCTAGCTACTGATCAGACTCGATGTTGCTGAACCTTGGTGATCAGACGAAAACAGTTGTGTCAACGTGATATGCCGTAAGCTTGACATTTGATATTTTATGAACTTAAAAAGTATATCAAATATAAGGATATTGTACCGACGATTATATATAGTGAGACGTTTCCCTATAAACTTTTCCGTTCAATACAAGTGTAATGTATGAAAAGCTTGGAAGCTACAGTCCAAAACCATTGTACACACACAGCCGAATATAAGCCACGTCAACAGATAAATTTCTGGTCGAGGGAAAAACGAAAACCTGTGTTTATGATATGACGGCAAACACTCACCGTATTATTGCCGCTTCAGAGATGCAAGCTGCAACTTCTGTCAGAAAACTGGCCACATTTCAGCAGCTTGTTTTAAAAGGAAAAGCACTAAGAGCACCAGAAATCGCCGGCCACAGAAGGTCGACAGAGATGAGCATGATGACAACATACACTCTATTACTTCAGGAGACACTGCCTCAATGCACAAACTCTTCCACATCTCACGGGAAAAAAATTGACCCCCTAATGGTATTAGTGGGAATCAATGACAGATGGGTAGAGATGAAAATAGACACAGGTGGCTGCAGTATCACTAATCGGCCGCATTGTTTTTGACAGACACTGACAGGGGCCTGATATACCAAAACTGAGCCGCATTGTATAAAACCTTGTCACCCACACTGAAGAAGACATAACCCCATGTGGTACCTGTGATGTTACAGAAACATATGACAATCAGCGGTATCATCTTTGGTGGTTGTACCAGGATCGGGACCTACACAGTTACGAAGGAACTGGCTAACGGTAATCCAGTTTAGATGGAATAAGATCTATTAGCTCAAAGCAGTTAACACTACTTCTGCTGTTGAGGACATCATACAGAGGTCCCCGGGCGTTTTCAAAGATAAGCTGTGTGAACTAAGAAATTACACAGAATCGTTGAGAGTCGACTCAAACACAAAACCTATCTTCTGCAAAGTAAGTCATGTGCCTTATGCATTGCGGAAAAAGGTGGACAAAGAGCTGGACAGGCTTTGGGGATAATCGAACTCATACAGTATTTGGAATGAGCAGCCCAAATTGTTGCAGTCCTTAAAACTGACCAATCGATCGTATGTGGGGACAACAAGATGACCGGAAATAACCTGGACTCGTACCCCATGCCAAAGATTGAAGACCTATACACGAAACTGAACCAGGGAAGAAAATTCACAAAACTGGATCTGAGATCTGCATTTCTACAAGTCTCTCTACACAAAGACTCTAAGACATTCCTTACGATCAACACCCCTCGAGGCCTGTACCAGTTCAACTGCCTCAGTTTTGGAGTCAAGTCTGCCCCTGGCATATGTCAACGTTGCGTGGACAGCATCATCGCGAGGGAATCACATGTTGTAAGTTATCAAGATGGCATTTTGATAACAGGGTCTTCGGATGCAGGACAATTAAACAGAGTCTTGAAGAACTCCGGCTTTTGAGTCAGACTTGATAAATGCGAATTCATGGTTCCTTCAGTTACTTACCTTATTCGGAATGTCTACACCCGACTGAGGACAGAATCAGAGATGCACCTGCACCGAGTAATGTGGCAGAACTTCCTGAGATTGTTCCAGTTTTTCTCGAGGTACATTCCGAACGTTGCGGATAAGCTCGACCCCCTATACCGCCTATTGCAGAAGGGCGTCTCTTGGAGGTGGGAAACAAATCACTCTTTAACGTTTCAGCAAGCAAAGGAGTCATTACAGACGAATCGTGTCCTAGTCCACTATGAGCCCAAGAAAAAACTTATCCTCATTCGCGATGCTAGTCAGTACGGCGTGAGAGCAGTTATATCTCATATCATACCAAATGGTAGTGAGAAACCAGTTGCTTATGCTTTTCGGGCGCTTTCGGCAGCCGAAAAAACTACAGCCAGCTAGATAAGGAAGGACAAGTCATCTGCCAAAAATCCCATCAATACCTGCTTGAATAGACTTTCCGGATCGTTACGGATCACAAGCCACTCGTCAATCTTTACCGTCCGACAAGGCCTATTCTCGATAGCCTGCCACCAAGAATCATCATGTGGTCCCTGTTGATGAGTTCATATGGTTATAGCATCATGTACAAACCAGAAACAAACATTGTCACTGCTGATGCAATGAGTCGTCTGCCTCTACAAGAAAATCTATAAGTCCCGATGCCGGGACGCATAATTTTCCAAAGAAGGTCCTCAATTGCCTAACATTAGTTGGAGTCGAAGCTGGTCCAACAGCCTTGACTATATCGAAATCTGTCTGTATTTTCTCTTCACTAATTTTGAAGCCCAGGTAAAAGAACTCACTCTTACCTGCTTTCACCTTGAGAAAACTAACCAAGATTGTGTCTATGTGCACCAAGTGGGTCGCTACCATATTAGAAATCATTAATATTATCATTCAGTAACTGGAAGAGGTCTCTTTGCAATAACTTCATTTCCCTCGTCAACTTCATTTCCTTTATCAACTCCCACGCATGCTCTCTCTACCAGGCATAATACCCTGCTTAATGGGTTCGCACAAGCCACATTTCTTAACTTCACAGTCAGACTTTGCACGAAATTTGAAAAGGTATGCTGTTCCATCTTAATTTTTTTTTAACTAGCATCGTTTTTAATACTAAGCACAGGAATAGGGTAAACACAATGTAAAACGAAAAGTCAACTACCTTTCGTGCGGCAGATGACAACGAGGTTTGGGTTATTAATCTAGGTTTTTCTTTTTCAACAACAACAAAAAAAAAAAAATGAAAGTCACTGCGCACCAAATCGTCATATATTATTACATCTGGTTTTGGATCTCGACGAACAACGATCATCCTGACATACAACGAACAATAATAACACGTATATATAATAAAGTAATAGAGAATCACGTATAAGTGGTTAATAATGCTGTAAGGAAACACTACACTATCGCTGTAGTATAAGTGATAAGAATGGTTTTACGAGGTAGTGTTGCCATCCTTATGACCAATCATTTTCGAATGTATTATCTTTTTTCTTCACTGATTGCCAGCCAAAGCTAGAGATGCCAGTCTGCTAGTGGAGTATCATTTCTTGTTATTAACGCCTAACTTGTGGCCTAGAGTTGGTGAGGAATGGATTCATATCTTTCCAAATTTATTTGTACAAAATCGTACGCACCGGCCTCGGCTGGAATTTGACCTCGGTGCAACTTTCCCGTTTTCTGCGGAGATAACTACTGGACTATGAGCACTTACTCATGTTCGATAAAGATCTGTTTGAAATTAATTTTCATCACGTGACCATTATATACGCACCAATGGATTCATATTCATCTAATTTCTTTTTTCGGTTGTAAAATAATTCTTATTTTTTGTTACTCACAAGACATAATGAAGACAAGAGAAACAGCGGGAAGCACCAATCACCGACCTAACATTCGCTAAGTGCTGCAAAGGATAGGAAGTAGTCGAGAGTCATGATCAACCTACCTAACAAGCTTGTGTAAATAAATGGCAGCACATGTAGTGAGAAAAACAGTAAAAAGAGAAACATTAGAGCAACAAAGGATAGGGAATTTTGGAAAGCTATGATCGCCCACGTCCTGAAGGAATACGGCGTATAGAAAAAAGAATTATCAGCAGCAGAATGTTTAGCAATATGCCACAGAAGAAGAAAGATTACACACAAATTAAGATCCTAACGACACAAATCATTACGAAAAAGAAATCTTTACAATTCCAGCCAAGAACCTATCCTTGCTGTTCAATGTTATATTCTTTATAAGCGGAAACGATAAAGAATTTCACTGAACGATTCCAATTTCATTTGACCAAATCGCTCTTGTGAAGCCACTCCTCGACGTTTTTGCGCGTACGACTGTGAGAAAAACAAGTTCTCAAATGAATGAAAGTGCATATAAATTTACAAACGTATCACCAAAGTGTCAGTCTGACAGTTAATTGCCATACATTTGGGCGATCTTGTCTCTTTCGAGACACGACGGACTAGGCAGATTTTCACAAAGTTGGTTGCCATTACTTTTTGTAGTAGACCGGTCGCCAACTAAAGTTATAAATCCAATCTGTCCTGATATTCAACCTATAGCTGGAGGGAGAGAAGATTGATTAATATGATGGTATTTTCGCATAAGTGAATGCAATGAATTCAACTGGAATTTGAATTCGTCTCTCCGATGTCGCTAAAGTGTCAACATCTGTAAATATTGACTCAGTTCCAGTTTTTAGTATAACTGTCTTAAAAAGTAATACACAGACAAGAAATCTTTTTCATTCAAACAATTCACACCAAGCAAGGTGATAAGGCCACTAATACGCTACTGGGAGTGAAAGAGAATGAGAACACTTTAGAAGGAACCGGACACCAATTCTAAACAGCAAACAAGGGATAAACCTCTACACAAGTTCAGAAGACCGGGAAGGAGTGTGAACCGGACGATCTTTGTAACTTAGTAAATTTAACCTTCAGCAAGCAGTACAGTCTACCATACTTACCAGGCAGTACACAAAAAAAATCTTTACAAATGGATTAGAAATATTTATTTAATCGTCATTCACAAAACTTTCAAAATTGTCATCTTCAGAAAGTTAATCTGCATGCTCAAAGACTGGAAACTCTTTCTCTCTGTTGGTATCCATATATCTAGCCACTATTAGTAAAGCATTTGGCCGTCTACCATCCGTAATAAGGCTTTATTAGACGAAGGGCAGTTTTTTTTTAATCCATAAAAATATATAAATAAAACGCTTTTAATGTAATGGCAAATACGATATATATATATATATATATATATATATATATATATATATATATATATAAATTTTTCACTGTCATTTTTAATTTTATCACTTTTTTAAAGTAGGTATGCTTCTGAACTGATTTCAGTTCTTTATCGTCTATTTTAGGATCTTTTTTTTCTGAATGTTACTTTTGTTTTTTTTCTGTTCATTTTTTAAGCTTACATTGTGATTTCCCCGATTTCGGTCATTTAACATTTGTTCTTATTTATCCGATAATTCTCATATTAGTACAATATCGTCAATAAATTATAAATAGTACAATTTATTCTCATCGCCTGTCTATATTTTTGAGATGAGATATTGTAACTATTTACACTATTTACACCGTTTCCATATTCTCGACTTTTCGGTCATTGTACTCTCCAGCCTTATTCAGGTGATAAAGTTTGGAATTTCAAACCAAACTCTTAATTTAGCCCACGGGTTAGA
Organism: Ascarosepion bandense; assembly: GCA_037127315.1. NCBI lineage: Eukaryota > Metazoa > Mollusca > Cephalopoda > Sepiida > Sepiidae > Ascarosepion > Ascarosepion bandense. The sequence continues at coordinate 1,363,653 of JBBBDQ010001310.1, forward strand.
ATTCCATGTGTCATGCCTTTTCTGGGCATCTCACTTTCAGTTAAAAATTTATACAAAATCCCAATAAAGTATATTTACCTCTCGGTGGGGATCAGCGAATCAGCGAATAGCCCTGGACTTTACCTTCATCAGATGCACGTCGTATCTCTTGAAATAGACAAAGAGATAGACAGCAGACAGCGAAATGCAATGAAATCCTTTTCAGGCTGTATAGACGTGTCTGAAATATAAAGAATAACAGGGAAGATAGAAGTAAGAGAGGACAAAGCTGATGTCTACATTTCTTTAAGGATTATAATAGCTGACCGCTCGTATCTGATTATGCCTGCCTGCCTAGATAGCTATCCCTGTGGAAAATGCTTGTGTCCTTTCCATATTTGTGTCTGTTCCAAATATACAGAGCCCACCTATGTGGTTTATATTGCAACTGATGCTGGGTGAACATTATTTGCAGTTTCTGGGAGAAGACACATCATTTAGCGTGATGAACAGTTTGAAAACATTTTATCTACCAAATTTCACTTACTGGGTAAACACGTGTTATGGTTTTCAGGAACTTTTCAAAGGTGCCGCACGTTAGGATCGCTTCTCCTAGACCGATAACATCAAGAATTCACTTGATATGTTGATATTTGAACCCGTTTTTCATAGTTGGAAAGCAAATGTTTTAACCACCCGGCCCTATGGAATATATACAGGTTACTCAGTTCTGTGAGCATATTTACATGGATTTAGTAAAAGGTGCATGAGTCATGGAAGAAGACCTTCAATTCGAATAAAATTAGCATGAGCTCATCTTGACAGATCTGCTTAATGAAACCGCCTTTTGGCATCAATGACTGCTTTAATCATGGTTCTCCACAACTTCATATCCTTCGTAGCTTTTAGTAAATTTTATCTTTCTATTATTTCTCTTAAGCCCTATTCATCCCATTTGCTTAAGCTCATCAAGTGCGTTATGCGTTGTTTTCCTTTTGTCTTCTATATGTTCCATGAGTATCAGATTTTCCAAGTCCTCTTTTCTCATTATGTGCCCCAGAAACCATAACTATGAACAATGACGAAGTTTTAGAGAAAATAGAAACGAAAGGGAAACTAATACATCAAAAAGATGCATTTTCCACAGGGATAGCTAATCTAGACAGGCAGGCATAATCAGATACGAGCGCTCAGCTATTATAATCCTTAAAGAAATGTAGACATCAGCTTTGTCCTCTCTTACTTCTGTCTTCTCTGTTATTCTTTATATTTCAGACACGTCTATACGGCCTGAAAAAGATTTCATTGCATTTGGCTGTCTGCTGTCTATCTCTTTGTCTATTTCAAGGGATATGCCGTGTATCTTACCAAGAGATAAATACACTTTAATGGGATTTTGTATATCTTGGCTGTTGAATTTCTGAAGAAGCAACGGATTTTATTTTTAGCCTGACATATTTTTATTACTTTAAATGTTATTTTTAGTGGATACTTGTATTGGAATAGACGTCCCATTTTTTTTTTAAACACTATTTTCATTTCGCCTACCGGCCTGCACATTCGAATCTTGCTTGATTGTGAAGCTCTTTTGAAAGTATTTTATATTTCGGTATGAAATTGAGTAGTTATACCTTTCGAGAAAATCTGGACGAGTAACACTTTAGAGGCAATGAACGTTACTTGATTGTAAAACACATCGTAGCCGTATGGTTAAAACACGTCAGTTTAAACAGGTTTCTCTAGCAAAGAGCGTTACAGGTTTGAATTATACCGCCGACGGGCGAATTCTCTTTAATAAGTTTTCTGGAGTGTGCAGGCCGCTAGCCGTAATAAAAATTGTCTAATAATAAGACTGTCTACTCAGATCCATTAAGAATAACTTTTAAAGTAATAAAATATGTCGTGTCATAAAATTCATATATATATATATATATATATATATATATATATATATATTAGGACACTGAATAAGTTCTCGCTGTTTTCCCACAGATAGCGTCCCCACAACAGCGTGTAGTTTCAGATGGTAATGCGTCTATAGAAGTAAGTACTATAGGTAAGCTTGACACGCAGTATATGTTATTTCGCCGAAGTGTAAACAACTTTTTCATAGCGCAAAACATTTCGGATTTCGTGACAATGAAAGTGCATTTGCGGGGAATTTTGCTGTATTAATTTATTCGATATAAATCTTGATCTGAAGCACACAGAATTCTTGTTGAGATTTAGGGCGACTATGCTCTGTCGGAAACAATACTGGATTAGTTTAGACGCTCCAAAAACAATGCTTTTGATGTTGAAGATAAAGGACGCTCTAGAGCACCGAAAAAATTTGAAGACGACGAAGTGAAGGAATTACTTCATGTCATGCGCAAGCTGAACTTGCAGAATTTTTAAGAGCTGAGTTTCGAAACATTTGAAAGCATTAGGAATGCTTCAAAAACAAAGACATTGGGTACCATACCAGTTGGAGCCGAGAGATGTCGAACAGCGTCTTGTCACGTGTGAACAGCTGCTTCAATGGCAGAAATGGAAAGGTATTTTGCATCGTATCACTTAATATTTGTTCCGATCGATGGCACATGGCCTGGCTGAGCAGCACTTTCATTCTTATGACGATGCCAAAAAAATGGGTCGACTCGTGGTTAGCCTCAAAAAAATGAGTCCTTTTTTCGAAGTGGAATTCAAATGCTGTCAGAAAAATGGGAAAAAGTAGTGATTAGCGATGGACAATACTTTCAGTGACATGTTTCTTACTAATTTTTGTAAATAAAACTTTACTTTTCATAAAAATCAGCGAGAATTTAATCAAAGTCCTAATATACAGTGCCACGCAAAAGTTTACAACACATTACAAATAATATTCCTTTCAATATTTCTAATACAGGTTAATGACACTTTTATTGCTAATAATACATATTTTTAAGCCTTTAATCAAATAATCAGATTTTTAAAAAATTCATAAAAATATTCCACATAGAAAAACAAATATTAAGTAACGCAAAAATTAATATTTCGTAGTGTAACCGTTATTGTTAATGACAGCATGCGGACGTCCCCTACGAATTTCTTACATGTTTCTTGTCTAATATTTTTCCATTCTTCACGTCAAAATCCCATTAGTTCATGCATGTATAGAGGGCTCCTTCTTCGAATTCTCAGTTTCAGCTCTCCATAAATTTTCAGTTAGATTAAAAAGTAGAGATTGACTTGAATTTAGAACGTCTATTCTATTTGATGTGGATGTGCGTTGTGGTGCATTGGATATCGGCTAGGAACGAGAAATCGGGGAGCCGAGTTCGAATTCCAGCTGAATTCATTGCCTTCACTTACGCGCAAATACCCTTGGGAAAGGTATTAATCCGTCTATTCATTCCGGTTATGGGTTAAATAAAAGGACAGTTTGGGTTCTATAGCCTTGGTCGGCAACCAGTCTACCGCAGAAAGCAATGGCAACCTACTGCGGGATAATCTTCTGCCCAGTCAGTCATGTCTCTTTCGAGACATGATCGCCCAATCGTGTATCATGTATGGCACTTAACTGACTGATTCTATTTGAATTTACCCATAAGCATTGCAGTATGTTTAGGATCGTTGTCTTGTTGAAATACCCAACTTGGTTTCAAAGTCCAGCGAATTTGCAATCTTTCGTAAAATTCTCTCCAAATTATCCCTATATTATTTATCCTTCCTTCTATTATTCCAGTTTTCCCTACGCCTTGGCAACTAAAGCAACCCCACATCATAACTGACCCGCCTTCAATTTTTCATATTAGAATAGTATTCTTCGGTGACTATTCAGTACCCTTCTTTTCCCAGACCTTTGCCACAGAATTTCCAGCAAAACCGTTCAATTTTCCTTTCGTCTGATCAAAGTAAATTTTCCTAAAACGCTGCAGGTTTGATACAATGCTCGTTTGCAAAATCCATTCTAGCAAGAATTGTATTTTTTTCTTAGGAGTCCTCGAAAAGATGTCATATCGACGAAGTGAACGACTAATTGTGTCCGTACTCACTTTTACTTCACTTACTTCAAATCCTTCCGGAAGTTCTTTTACCGTCACTCGGGGCTTGTTGCCAGCATTTCTCGCCAATAATCATGCCGTACATTCCGTTACCTTTCAATGACGACCTGAGCAATTTTTTGTGGTAGGAGGCGAATAGAATGACATGTCTTCCAGTGACGAACTATCGTACCAACTGAACTCAATGGCAGATATCTTCCTATAATCAAGTCCATCTGTATGAAGGCCAACAATAGGTTTATGGAGGTCTTGATCAATTATTTTGTTTTTTCCCCATTTTGTCAATGTATAAAGGACGGTTGACAGAAAAAGAATGACGTATTAATTAATCATTTCTAAATGTAATCATAAAATTAATCTGGAGCGTTCTAATTTAAACTAATTTTCTAATTTAGTTCCATCCTAATTTGAAACATTCTAGTAAAATTTGAACACTTTTATAAAAAAAAAGCTGTTGTAAACAATAAAAAATGTGTTGCAAACTTTTGAGTTACTTTTCTTCGTGCGATACATTTTAGAAGTTTTTTTAATCTGATCATTTGATTAAATACGTAAATATATATTCGACGATCAGTAAAAGTTTAATTAATGTAACTGTATTAGAAATATCTAAAAAGCATTTTGTAATGTTATGTAAAATTTTGCGTGACTCTGTAGAGATATTGAATATTTTTCTACAATATAAATGTATTGAGCACTTTTTAATACAACGGTGTACAGGTCTAATTTAATTATGACCAAAAACTAACTAATTATGTATATACTTTAGAAATAAGCTAGCTTAGATATGTGTGGTTTTAATTATTTATTTTGCAAACTCATAGATTTTACTTGTGCCATCTTGTTTAAGACTTCTTTATTTTTCCCAAGAACAGACTTCCGCGTTGGTGTTTCCTGAACCCTACAAACTTAACCTCTTCTTTTTTCTTTTTTTTTATATCGTATGGCCTCAAGCAAGTCATTTTATTGTCACTGTTGTGCAGGGGTTACATAGGAGGAATGTTATGAGAAAAAGTGGCTGTCAGAAAGAGAGTATGAGAAGGAAGACAATACTGATGAGAGTGGGGTGGACGGAGAAAAAAGCATTAGAGACAGGATGTAAGTTAGTGAGACCGGAGGTGACTATTGACTTGAAGATTTGAATTCTTGAAGATTGCAGCGGGAAAGCAAGTAAGCGGAAGGGAATTCCACAGGCGGGAAGTGCAAGAAAAGAAGCTGCTGGAGTAGAATTTGCGTTTACAATTTTACGGTTTCACAGTAAAAGGGTGGGACCTAGTTGCTAATCTTGTGACTCGAGTAAATTCAGATATAGGTGGTACCAGTGAGCTAAGTTTATCGAAGCAGAAGCCGTGAAAGTATTTGTAGAAGAGACACAGAAAAGACACATGGCGTCGGTGAGAAAACGACTGTATCCTAGCTGCCAAGTCGGGATCGATCACGTTTCAGATTCTTTGTTGGATTTGGACAAGGACACCTAAGTGGATAGCAAGAGCACCCGACCAGATATGGCAGTAATATTCAATGCACGCGATGGTGAATTTCTATATTTGCAGGATTGCTTCTTCCTGGCCCTACACAGAGGACCGACCTTCTTAGCAGCAGATTTAGCTATGGATTCTATATAGTTATTCCACTTGAGATCTGTTGTGAGAGTTAATCCGAGATTTTGCAGTTTTTTACTTTCACGGAGACTAGTCTGATCTATGTTAATAGGCATAAGGAACGATGGTCTGTGATGGTTAATAGATAGCAGTTTCGTTTTGGAAGCATTAAAATTTGTGAGCCATTTTTTACCCCAGTCCACCACGGATTGGAGGTCCTTTTCAAGCTCGGCAGCGAGGTTTGCTTTGTCAGCCTCGGCAGATTTTTGATCGAGACGAGATTAAACCGTAGTGTCGTCAGCGTTCATGCCTACTTGGGATCTTATTACATCGGGGAGATCGTTAATATAAGATAAGCGTAGGACCTTCATGGACACCCGCGTTCGTATGATAGTATTGGGAGGCTTGACCGTTCAATATTACCTTCATTGTACGATTTGAAAGGAAAGACTGGATTAGGTCAAACAATTGTCCAGTCATACCATAGCCCCGCAGCTTGCATAGAAGGCCAGCACGCCAGACTCTGTCAAACGCTTTGTAGATGTCAAGGGCAACAGTTTGAGCTTCGCCGTTCTTGTCGAGGGCTTGGTGTTTATACACAGTGATGGTCGTGAGCATATCAGCAGTAGACTTGGTAAAGCGGAAATCAAACTGTTTGTCATAGAAGAGTGTATGAACTGAGAGATATTGTACTATCTCGGCGTTGATGATGGCTTCGAACACTTTGCCAAAGATAGGTAGGAAGCTGATAGGGCGATAATTAGCGGAGTCAGAGGGTTCTCCAGTATTTTTATATATAGGAACCAACGAGGAGGATTTCCAGCAGGCAGGAAAGCAAGAAGCAGAGAGGCTGTAGTTTTAGAGTTTAAAGAGAACAGAGGAGAGTTCAGGTGTCCATTTCTTTAGAACAATGATTGGTATTCCGTTGCCACTGCTCGCCTTATGGGGGTCAAGCTTTGAAATTATTTTCGAGACCACCGAGGGAGTAATGAGTATGTCAGTCAGTTGGGCCTGGGTTCAGGGATGGAAGTCGGGTGCAGATACTCCAGACGAGTCTAGTGTCGAGTTAGTGGAGAATCTGCGAACGAAGCCTTGTTTGTTGAAGAGGTGAGGACCTCAAATTCGTTGATTAAAGGGAGGATTGAGGGCTTACTGTTGTTTAGCACGCTTATACGGAGCCTCCAGTAGTCTTTGGAGCCGAACTGACGTAAACACCAAGCCCATGCATGTGGACATTGGAGTTTTTCCTGAAGAGGGAAAGGTAGCCAGGCATAGAGAAGTCAGATGAGGGAATTGAGGGGTTGAGATTAGTCTCACAAAGAGCTAGGATGTCAGGGGACTTTTTGGTGGAGGAAAGATTCAACGCTACAGAAGTTGGTTCGGATACCCCGGATGTTAATAAAAGAAATGTTAAGAGGTTTAGGTGATTTTAATTTGCCTGGTTTAGCTTTTTTGCAGAGATATGGATGTTCATGTTTAATGTTATTGTTGAAGAGAGACCTCGAGTAGAGGAGGCAAACCGTCATTAGCTGCGACTTGCACAGGAAGGGAACTGGTGCGGACTGCAGCAAAATGTGACCTCGGGGTTACCCACCGAATGCGCCTGCAGGGACACCTATCCATGCGCGACATGGCACTGCAAGAACCCTGACATTATGCAACTGTTGATCAGAGCGGCCGCTCTTGGCGCTATGCAAGAGGCTCCTAACTTCCAGTCGGAAGCAGTAACCAGAAAGCTGCAAACCCGGTACCCTCACAATAAAGAGACGTTGCCACCGACCACGCATATCGCAGGAAAATAGCAGAAGCACCATTACTGAGGTCTGAGGAAAAATATCAAGAGTCAACTGTTATCTATTCTCTTTATTCTCTAATTTTTACTTCCTACTACCTTATATTCTATTCCTATCAAATATCTTTTTCATCATTATCATATGAACCTTAACCATGTGTATATGCATGTTGGGAAATAGATAGAGATCAGGGTTTGAATTCCAGTCGGATTTGTTACATACACTTACGTACAAATACTCTTGGAAAACTCATGAATCCATCTTCTCCTCCATCTATGTGTTAAATAGAAGGATTTTTTCTGGAAAATTATAGTAATTCTCATAAAATTCTTAATGAAATATCCACCCGCAAAAAGAAGAAAAAAAAAGATTTATTCGCACAATCCAACAGGTGTTGGCTTTGAATAAAGTACAAATGTTTGATAAGCTGTACAAACAAATTAATTTAATTAAAACTCTGTGGCTCTCAAGCCTTTTAACGTATGAATTTTAGTAAAAAAAATAGACGTATAAAGTAAAATGCTCGTATCTGTAAGTGAAAGCATCTGTGAATGATTGTATAGCGTTCCAGTTTGAGTTACGCTTAATAAATGCATTTTTATGACTGCGTATATCAGCCAATTCACCAAAAACTGTGCCGTAATAAAGCGACTCCATCTGTCAGTTAATGTTCTTCAAACGAAACTCATGATATGCGGATTCTTGCTTAAGGATGTTACCGCCGTAAGTAGAGACCCGAAAAGCAGAAATCATTCCACCCGGTCTATAACCGCAGCGCAAACCTCACCCAGAAACGGCACATCTCCAGGCAACCACAGCTCTAATGGTATATGGTTAACCTACTTACTTGGGTACATCAGTACTTCTGTCCCTTGTATGCCCATGCACACTCGTACATACCTACCTGTTCTTTAAGTTTGTCTATTTGCCAATAGTTGACTGCTTATTTGTGCATCTAACTGCATGAGTACAAATATCCAGACAGACAAGCATGGGAACAGATTTACAAAGAATTTGTAGACATGATTTAGAAGTGCATAAATGAACGTCACAGATTGTTTTTCGATAGAAACATACATATTTTTGTATGCATAAAAAATATATGTATAATAGATAAATATATGAAGTGTGGGTTGGGGACAAAAAATAAACTCTGTAGTGTTGATTTTTTTGTCCGTACATACACGGCAACATCCTTAAGCAAGAATCCACAGATCATAAGTTTTGTTTGCAGAGCATTAACCGACAGATGGAGTCACTTTATTACGTATTTATTAAGATTAGCTCAAAATTACATACTATACAATCACTCGCAGATGCTTTCACTTACAGATACGAGCATTTTATTCTATATGCCCATGTCTTTCTCTTTTTTTTTTACTAAAATCTCTCCAATAAAAGGCTCGAGAGTCACGGATAAAATTTTGATTGATTGATTAACTTGTTTTTTGCGGCTTATCAACCATCTGTGGTTTATTTAAAACCAAACACGTTGGATTGTATAAATAAATCTTCTTTTTTTTTTTTTTTTTTTTTTGCGGGTGAATATTTAATTAATAATTTGTGACTGTCAGTTTCATTTATGAATGCGTTCTTTAGTTCATTTAATGAAACTTACAGCCACTATCAAATATTATTTCCTACATTGTAAATATCTTTTTTAATTGATTTCTCTTGTCTTTAACCTGTCCTGTGAGTGACAAATTTTCTAAGCTCTCATTCCTCATTACGTGCTTTAGAAATAATTAGCGGTCTTTTTATGATACTAAGTATGAGTGTCCTTTTTGGTTTTCTTTTTCTTTAAACTTTCGTCGTTGCTCACATTTTCAGTCCATGGAATTGACTGCCAATTGGAGGACTAATGTTGCATAAGAGCTCAACACCGGAATAAAAACGCACACACACACGCACGCACATGCACGAGGATCAGTTGGGAAGAAGTGATCTCCTTATCCCCATAGAATTACTTCTGACGTATCGTCTATATCATGACTCTGATAACGCTTTGCAAGTAACAGAACACATAGTTCTCCGCCTTCATTAACGGCGGTACCACATCCCTACAGCATGCGAACCATATATTTAATAAACATGCCTAACGGGACTACGTTGCTACAATGAACGAAGGCGTGAACAGGTTCTCCACCTCCTCATCGCAGTAAACTCAGTTTGGGTATTTTTCCAACTCCGCCGAACAATAATGTCATACGGGACAACGCCTGGATGTCGGAGAGACCATATGTTGAATTTCGGAGTTGAGAGCAATCCAACATTCACGGTAGAAGGAGAACTCGCCTCGGCGTAAACGGGGTAGGGACTCCTCCTCTTACGAGTGTAGGGAATGGGAAATTCTTATAGGCGTCTTCATTCCTCACCATCCGATTGTATACACATTTGATCTAGGAACGCGATGCGAAGTGCGTGTTGATGAATTTCAACGCTAGACATACCCAGACTGCCTTAAGAGGGTGAAGGTAACATATCTCCCGAACAACCTTGAGGGCCTTGCTTTCCGACAAGAAGAACAAGACCTTTACTAATAACATTAGTATGGTATAGGGAAGTGAAAGCACGAATAGTCGGTAAAGGAGAATCGGGTAGTTGTTCGAGGCTTATAATTTCGCGCTTCTATTTAAGAAAAGATTCCTCCGAGACTACAAGCGAACTGCAAACTTGACCTTCTCTCGTACCTTTTACCAATTCATTTTCAAGAGGAGATTAGGACCGAACCAGACTACGCGTATCTTGGCCAGTTCGTCCATTCAGAGGTAAAGCCCGAAAGAAAAACTTCCTTCCACGCGCCAAACAGCACGTCAAGAGACTTATCGCAGTTGATCTTGGCCCATGTCTCCGTCTCGTACCCTCTGATTTCTTTGCTAACTTCGTCAATCTCGGCTCCGTCCGACACAAGAAGCAAAACGTCGTCGACATAGGATTGTAACTGGCCAAGGTGGCAGCACCCGATAGAGAAATTCCGCCTCGGACCGGATTCGTCTTTAAATTATGAAGAAAAGGTTCTAACGCAAGAACATACAGAAAAACTCCGTTGAACACCATTCCCTTTCACCAGTTCAGCAAGGGACGCATACAACAGTCATATCTTGGTGCGAAAATACGGCCCAAAATTGGCGACAGAAAGAACATCCTCATAAACTCGATGGTCAGCACTGTCGAATGCCTTTGACTGATCAAAATTGATCAGCGCAACTTTCCTGTCGACTTGCTCGACGATAATGCGTACCAAATGGAGGTTGCCCTGAATAGTCCTGCCCTTCACAATAAAAGTCTGTTCAGATCTAATCAGACTAGTGAGGACAACCTGCATATGGCTAACTAAAATCTTAGCTAAAGTCTTCAACTCTGTGTTTAACACCGAAAAAGCCGAAAGTTACCTCTCCCATCCCCATCGTTTTTATCCTTGCATAATTAACTGGTGAAGTATTGAGGTTTAGACCCCTTCGTCATCGAGTTGTTGCAAGTCGGTTCCAGCAAATGAGCAAGAACGAGCGGCTGCCTTAAGTAAAATTCTCAAAGAAGAGAATTTTATCCCGGAGTTCTGTCCCGGCCAACCAGTTTCAGCGCCTCCCAGATTCACAACTCTGTGATGTGAACCTCGCACCTAGTTGATTCAACCCCATCGTGGCGGGAAAATTTGGCTAATTAATGCTCACCGTGCTCCCTGGCGAACAGATCCTGAAGGCAATCGCTAAAAACCTCAAATATGCTTGCGTTTTTGAAGGCTTTACAGTCTATCATTAATTCGAAACTACCCTCTCCTCCAGTTTCATTCGTAGGAGAAAGCACTGAGTATCTTTCCAAATTGAGTCAGATAAGCAGTGAAGTACTCCCATAAAATAGAGATAAAACCTCAAAAACCAACACAATCATCCATCCGTCTTAATATTCAGTTCTTAGGATGAGGACTTTTGTTATAAGGTCTCAATTGGAGACGTCCTCACGGTCGACATACATAGGTAGCAGTAAGTCTCATATGAAATAGCTCTTGCCTTTTATACACCTTTGTGGTTTAACCCCGAGGTCCATCAAGGATTTAATAACGGTGAACTTTGTGGAGCAACAAATTTTGCGCGATCGCTTGTCGACCACAAAAACTGACAATTAATTTCTCAACCTTCTGTAATTACTGAAAGCCTACAAAGAACCCATCTTCTTTGAGAAGTTGTGCGTAGATCTTGGCTCTCTCCAGAAACTCCGTTTTGTTGATGATGCTCTTCAGTGGGGACTTTCAGTAAGAGGGCGAGTCTCCGGCCACTGCATTGTCGTCTTTGTTTTTGTTGTTATACTGGCAACCCTTTATCTTTTTCTTCATTTTGAGCATTTGGGGCCTCCATATTTTTATAGCATTAGCTTGCTCATCAATTATATTTTTAAAGCATTACTTCCCAGCACCCGATGTTGTTTGAGTTGCTTTATGAGGGTGGTCTTTCTTCTTTAACCCAAAGAGGTCTTTTAATCGAACGATGTTTGTTGGCAATTTTTGCTGATTATTTAAATTATCTCTTTCAATGAAAATAGAGAATATTCTTTAAAAGAGAAAAATTCAAGCAACAGAAATAATGAAAAAAGTAAAATAATATTCTTAAACAAAATGAAAAATAAATTTAACAAGACAAACGAAAAATAAATGATCGACGCAAACTAATTTAACAAAAAAGGTTGACGTGAAAACTAAAAGTTAACTTAAAAATATATGCAAATTAAACAAATAGACTAAACAAGTCGTTTGATAAAGTGGAGGAAGTAAAAAACAATGCAGAAACGAAAACAAAAAAGACAGACGGAAAAATTTTTGACGTGTAAACTAAAAAGGAAAAAAATTGCTTAAACGATAAAAGGAAATAAAATAATATAAAAAGATTTTCTTTTTTAAAAATAAAAACGCAAAATAAATTATGAAAAACATAAAAAGGTCTTTCCCACTTAAACAAAATGGACGACTTAACCCTAAATAATAATAATAATAATAATAATAATAATAATAATAATAATAATAATAATAAACAGATTATGCAATAAACTAAAGAAAACTTATAAAATAGAAATTTCTTCATGGCCGGCCGGAAATTAAAGACAAAGAAAACCGAGAAAAACATTTACCTAGGACAGTAAAAAACAATGTAAAAAATTAAACCAATTAAAGATTGAGCAAAAAAGTGAAGTTATACGAGAAAAAAATTAACTCAATGTCGGGCTTGGATTAAAAAAAAAACAGTCATCAAAAAACATCAGAAAAATCTAATGTAAACTTAACGTAAATTTGACAATTCTTCAAAGACAACAAATTCAAAATGTAAGTTTCACTCGTTAGAGAGACAAAAACACGTCTGACACTTGGCGAGACGTCGACTGGTTTGTGAAAATTAACGATTCTAGTACAAAAGTACCAAAGAGGAACGTTCATCAGAACAATTCCCATGAAAGCATTTTTAGAAAAGGCACAGGGAAGCTACGCTACGGCGTGGGAAAGTGTTTGAAGCAGAGATGCCAGGTCAAGACCAATAACATTGCAGATTATTTGGAATTTATCCAGAATCTTTAAATATATACCAAGAGCACCAGACATGGAGAAATGGTAGACTTATACATTTGTAAGATAGATACTGGCGAGAAAAATTGTCTAGCACGACACATAGAGCCAAGTTTTTGGCAGTAAGCCTAGCAGTCGATTCAATATAAAAATCTTTCAGTTTCATGTCAACGGAAAGTGTTAGCCTGAGAAGGCGCAATGAGTTACTCTCCTAAAGGTCAGCATTTGAAACATAGCCGCGTTACCGTCTACACAATAACCGTTAGGATAATACAATACAGCTTACGACACATAATGCACCATTGACCAACATACATAAATAATCGAACCGAAACACTACACATGGAATGTCGCGTTCTACTATGAAAGTGACTATCGTTGTTTGGTGTTGATCTCTTTTCTACTGGGTATCCCATAATGATAGGACACATTTTAAACTTAAATATCTTGGAATGACATAGAGTACCAAACATGTTTATTACAAAACTGATATAGAAGAGTTCAACATGTTATCTAAGATTCGAATATTATACCCCTAAGATGGTCAAACCTCTAGGAAATCAGACACGAGTTCGCTCTCTCTCTCTTTTCAAATAGAGTTAGCATTGACTGTCTCACGGAAGTTTGTAACAGCACACAGGATCGCCTTTCGGGATGGTTCCTCTCGCTTTACAAAATGCAGTCGGAATTTTCTTTGGGCTCCTACGATGGATCTTTGTCTTGTGACGTAGGATTTCATTAAAAATGCAGTTTCTTTTGGAGTCCACAACATTATGAGGGTACACTGTCAGCAAAAGAGATTTCGGATACCTGTAGCAAAATCTTAGATATGTTGAACTCTTGGATATCAAATATGTAATAAGTACATTGATACTGTATGTCATTTTTATAAACCAAGATACGTGCATACAAAATGTGTTCCATGTATTTACATACGCTGTGTCTCTGCTATTGGACATTTTAGCCATAAATATAACATACATTATATATATATATATATATAAATGAAAAAGAACGAAGAAAATAATTACAACGTTCAAAACATTAATTTAAAAGTGCTCAATATAAAAATGGAGCAATGAATACTTATTTATTACTTTAAAACATGTGCAAACTACAAAGTACTACAAAATTGTACATTTTGTTTCGACATTGAATGAACAATGTATCATCATGTAGTTAACAATGATGGTAATAAACGTTTCAATTTTTTAAATTCTTTTAAGAACAATACTTCCCTTTATATTTGGATTTTTTCCGTGCGATGAAAAGATATTAAAATTGGGGAAAGAAAGAGGGAATAAAAAATTAGAAAATAAGATGAGAAATCAAAAAAACAAAGAAAAGTAAAAGAAAAAGAAAAGATACAGAAGAAAAACTGAAGAGGAAAATAAGTGAGAAAACATCAAGAGAAAAGAGCCAATGGAAACAGCTAAGAGAGAAAAATTTTTAATTTTGACCGGAAATGAATTGCAGACATATATTGACGTCGGTTAAATTGTTTGGCTCGAATCTTTGGCATTAAAAAAAGAATTGTGCTTCTATAAAGAAAAGGAAAAGAAAGGGTAAAAGAAAAGATACAGAAGTAGAAAGTAAGAGGAAAATGAAGAGAAAAAAGTGAAAATATGCGGAGAAGAAGAAATGGGAAAGACAATGGAAACGGCTTAATGAGAATATTTGTCATTATTTCTGAGATGACTTAGGATTTACACTATTTACATTATTCGTCCTCATCTTTGATGCCATTTGTACAACGTTTCGGCCTTCTTCAGATGCTAGTGATTTCGACTGAACCCTTTATTACTATCATTAGGGTATATCATTCTCATTAATTATGCGAAGTCTCTTTTGGTAGTCATTGAGTTATCTCCCTCTTACTGGTTCACCACTGCTGTAGCTTGTAGGTCAAGTCACTAGAACTAGCCAACGTCTAGATTCACTGGGCACAGTCTCCTTAAGGACAAGAAAAGCTAAATTTCTGGGACTTATAAACCTAATGTTCAATAACCATTTTTACCAGAATTCATATTGCAATTTTGATGTTAATGATTTTCTCTATTATTTTTTGATGTTAACGTTTTTCTGGTATTTTTACCAGAGCTCATATTGCAATTTTGACACTAATGATTTTTTCTGGCATTCCGTATTACTGGTTCCCATACTGTATTCTTCTCTATGCTTGGTCGGAGATTTTTGTAGCCTACAGTAGGCGCTGATTCCTTTACGTAGTTTCCAGTGGCATTCTTTATTATTTCAACCTCATCCTATAGGGGCGATGATCCCCTTTCTCCTTCCATATATAGTCAGCTACGCCTGATTTACCATACAAAATAGACATAGACGTTGGTTAGTTCTAGTGAATTAACCCAAAGAGTTATGAGTTCAATACCAGGCTACAGCAGCGGTGAACAAGTAACTTAGAGTGTCCGGTTAGAGGGAGATAACTCATGACTACCAAAAGAGGCTTCGCACAAAGAATGAGAATGATATACCCCAGTTGTCGTAATAAAAGGTTCGGTTCGAAATTCCTAGCACCTTAAGAATGGCGGAGCGTACGACGACCAAAATGTCGTACAAATGGCATCAAGGATGAGAACAACACTCCGAATAATGGAAATAATGTTAGAGAGAGAAATTCTAAATTTTGGCCGTAAGTGAATTACAGACAGATACAGACATCGGTTACAGTGTTTCAAGTTAAATCTTTTGAAATTAAAAAAAAATGATGAAATCACATACACAAACAGAAAAATTATTCATAAAACGTAAAATAAAGGATATTTAAAAAAAGCAACAACACGAAGATATAAATTCATTAGACTTAATATAATAAATTGGCAAGATAAAATAAACTAAATTAAAATTAAAATATAATTAAATTAAAATAAAATAAGATAAATAAATAAAATAAAATTTGAAAGGATCCGCAAGTCACTGATCATACGGCTGCATGCGTATGTGGAAGCAATATGGACTTATTACCTTGTTTGAGTGCAAAGAACCCACACTCAGTGATTGTAAAATCACTTTTCTAATGTATCTTGAACAGTATATTTTATCATCATTTAACAATGTCAAACCAAATAACTCGAAGATTTTGAGTACATATGTTTATATGGTCTTGTTTTCCCCAAAGTTTCTTAAAGTATATTTGATACACCCAATATATATATATATATATATATATAGTCATCCGCAGACAGATCTGCTTCGCTGTATCACAGCTCATCAATACGGTTAGATATCCGATTGCTTTTAACCCAGGATTGAAACCCGACCGAACTGGCGTCAGTCGGCAATTTTACCGCTGAGCTATGGGCGCTCGGTAGAAGGAGCCAGACTTAGCGTATGATAAATAAATATCTGAAACGCGGTTTTCAGCCGATATTCTCTAAATTGAACGATGTTGCTTGCAACAGAAACAATTATTCATGCAAGTGTGTAAAGGGTTAGATATTGATTAATCGAATTCAACTTTGGAAACTAATCGTTTTGACTTTGGATTATCGATCAAGCCAATTAGACAAGTAAAAATTATTATTATGAACCATGGCGAAAATAATTTCAAATTCCATTCTCACTGGATATGCAACTCCAGTAATAAACTTATCATTAAATTTACTCACAAGAGTGACAAACGCTCAATAAAAGAAAACATTGTATATAAATTAGCCTGTAATCATTGGGATATGTCTAACTGGTCACCATATATACAAAAATATCTATTCTCCTCATAACAACAAAATAAAATCCGGAATAATCAGTGGGTTCTCTTTAAGAAGACTCGAAAGTTCTCAATATTTACGTGAAGAGGAGAAATACATTGAAAATACTTAATTCTTTCAATACTTCAATTATTTCCTAGATGTTCTGTTGCACAGCAATGATAATGTCCTAAAACTAAACGTCCATTTCGAATTAAATAATACAATATAAATTTATATTCTCACCATAAAATAAAATCCAGAATAATCATCGGATTCTATTTAAGAACACTTGAAATTTGTAGACCGAAATATTCATGTGAAGACGAGAAATACATTGAAAATACTTTTAAGATCCTTTAATACACTTGCTGCGGAAATACTTGAGTTAAAGTAGAAAACACGTGTTACCTGGCATTATTTTTCCTTTAACAATTATTGCGAAAGCGAATGTCAGTCCAAATAATGAATGAGTAACCTAAAACAATATATATAACAGATGACAGTCCATGCATTAACAAAAGTATTACAATAAACGAGCAAAAAAAAAAAAAAAAATAGAAAACATTTAAAGACTAGCTTTATAAATAATTTAAATAGAGAGTGTGTATTTGTGTGTGGATCTTGTTATGGTTTATAAAATGGCGAGTGTTCTAAAAATAGAAAAAGAGAGACACACTGACGCCAAGAATTCAAAATTGGGCGGCAAAATAAGGAACCGTTTTATTGGTAGGAGTAGGAGTAAGAGTAGGAGTAAGAAGTAGGGGAAGGTGCTAGTCAGTTGACCACTCGAGTTCAGAAGGGATAGGCTCGTTTACTACTAGCATAAAATAAACATAATATAAATAAACATCAATAATTCAAGTTTGTGTTATCTTCTAATTATACCAAAACGAAGCAAGCAACACAACAGTGGTGACCACGACATACGAACAGAAAGCAACCCCATATACAAAATATATATATACACATATAAAAGGATAAATGGAGCAGACAGGAGAGGAAACTACTCATCAAGTCAATATGAAGGCACCGGAATTCATGGAAACTGCTGTAAATGGATGGTTTACGATATTAGAAGCCCAGTTTCACTTGTGAAATGTGACAGCGTCGAAAACAAAGTTTTATACAGTAATATCGTCGTTATCAGCCGAAGAAGTGGGTAAACTACCAAATGCTACCCTCGCATCACAAGACTACGAGGAATTAAAACGGGCTCTGATAGAAGCTCACGAACAAACAAAACCGGAGCTTCTAGAAAAATTAATGTCGGCTACGACTATTTCAGGACGACCGTCGACATATTTGCACGAAATGCTATCCGTAGCTAAACGGATAGGTATTAGCGACGACATTGCGAGACACAAATTCCTGCAGGCATTACCGTCAACAATAGCTCCAGTAATAGCCTCGCAAAAAGATTTAAACCATACCCAACTTGGCAGGTTAGCAGATGAACTGATGCCATTATTGAATAACGATAAGGCATTTGTTGTTCAGCGACCCTTATCTACTAAGAGTAACTCACAAACAAATTATAAAGGAAAATACAGCCAAGACACTTCAGTGCCACAAAATGTCAGGCCATATCGGAATAACCAACGGACAAAAATTTGCAGAGCACATATTTATTTCGCCAATGAAGCAAGAACATGTAATCTACAAATATTGCCTAGTTCCCGACCAACAACACCTACGGGAAGTGATTCGGAAAACTAATAGGGCGAACAAGTTCAGTCCCACGAGGTTCGCCACTATTAGAAATTATCGCAAAATTAGGGGCTACCAAATTAAAATTTATTGTAGGTACTGACCCAAATATTTCAATATTACCAACTTCTGCAGTAAATGGTATTACATTAAAACCGACTCCCATATCACTATCCACTGCAAATGGAGAGAAAATAAAATGCTACGGAAAAGCGAGTTTGGAAATTGGAATACCCAGTTTAAGGAGATCTTTTACTTGGACATTCGTGATCGCTGATATCACCAACCCACTCCTTGGACTGGATTTCTTCAACAAGTTTGGTCTAATAGTAAACTGCAGTAACAAAACCATTTACGATCCTACAACAACCCAGAGTTTAAAAATATCTGCATCAGCGGTGAATCTAGTCGTAAATGAATTTGAGCTCCCGTCATTCATACGGAACATGATTAAAGAAAAATATCCGAACCTAATCACACCACATAAAAACAGTAACAAAAACACTGCGGCGTCTATCACAGAATTGACACAGGAAGCCATACACCAGTATTTGCAAAACCTAGGCGGCTTAATGTAGAAAAACCCTACAAAAATAAACGGAGTGATCTCCCTTTCCAAAAGCGAGTGGTCTAGCCCACTACATATAGTATCTAAACAAAGCGGAGGATTTAGATGTTGTGGAGACTATCGTTCTCTTAATAGCATAACCAAGACTGACCGGTACCCTATACCAAATAGAAACTCTTTTTCAGCAAAACTAGCGAACAAACGACGATTCTCCAAAATCAATTTGATTTCAGCATATATATATATATATATATGTGTGTGTGTGTGTGTGTGTGTGTGTGTGTGTGTGTGTGTGTGTGTGTGTGTGTAAAACTGTTGGTTCTCTTCATTTGGGTATATATATATATATATATATATGAAAATGTGTTTAGTAGTACAAAACTTAATTATAGCGATAAACAGAAAAAAATATTTTTTTGCCACCCATGATGGTATTTTCTTTAAAAAATAAAACTGAAAAAAACGGGGTGGCCGACCAATTTTACACCTAGCTCAACAAAGCCAAATCGGGGTGAGTAAAGAAATTAGCGTTTAAAAAAATTGAAGATGTATAGAGGGAAAAACATTAAATGGATATGAGTTGGAGGCCAAATATATGCTCTCCCTGTATTTGCAGAGGAGGTTTTAAAGACTGAATGTAGATGACCTCCAAAACTTTGAGATGGTAACTTGAGTGGGACCTGCTTAAGATAGAAAATGTGTCCACACTAAAGCTAGCGGCACAATCAATGTTATTAATAAAGTGCACCGCAGTAGATACCCGTATAAGACAAGGAACAGTCTAAATTTCGGATTTTTGTGAGGAAGCGCTGTTTAATTCTAGAATTTAGTCTTTCTGTAGTTCTCCCTATGTAGTTCGATCCACAACTACATTTAAACATATAAATCAATGAGCTTTTATGGTAAAGGGAGAGAACATTCTTCCGTATAAAAGAAAAGACAAATTTCGAAGAATAAAAACACACGAGTATTGGTAGCAAAGTAAATATTGTTGAACACCGTTTTGTTTTAAACGCTAATTTCTTTTACTCACCTCGATTTGGCTCTACTGAGCAAGGTGCGAAACCTGTTGGCCAGACCGTTTTTAAGTTTTACTTTTTAAAGAAAATACCATCATTATGGGGAGTAGCAAAAATATTTTGGTCTGTTTATAGCGGTAATATATATATATATATGGAATTGCATTTTCTTGAGCACATAAACTATCAATCTGCATCAAAAACATGTGGTCTGGATTATTTATGTGTTCGGGTGTCAAAGTTTTTTGGCGCATTAACTCTTACTGTGTCATTTAATGTTGATTTTTTTTTTTTTTTGCTATAAGAAAACATCGATTGGTTTATATTTTAGCCTATAAACAGTCATTAGTCGTGTTTATACTTGATTCTATAGGCAAATATAGATCGGGTTTATACTTGAATCTGCAATCATCTAGCCAGAATTTTGCCGCGTGGGATTTTGCACACCCCCGTAGATTATGAAGCTAGCACACCTTTTATATACGATGCAGTAAGAGAGTAATTGCCTGCTCGGTACTATTTAACACGCTCCGATTCATTCGTTCCATAATGGCCTACAATACATCCTAACGAATAAAAATATTACTTTTACGCTTGTTTTTACATATACGATCATCTTTCAAAAGACACCATCTGGAATATTTTTGTTTTTCAGCCTTTGCTGAAAAACAATAATTTTATGATTATCTGACATTCATTGCATAAATATTCTATAAAAAAATTGTTTCAGATCGCACTGTAAAATCATCCCAACTGAGACCAAATTTTAGATAAATATTGGCATATAGTTTCCCTAAAAGTAAATTATAAGAATAGAACGTAAGTTTATTCTTGTCCATTTTTGGATATACAAACTGAAGAGAAGTGAATCATTTTTGTACATTTTAAAAATAACTATTAACAGCACTTTTAGGTTTGTGAATTAATTTTTCTCTTAGTTTCTGAATACAATGCAAAGCACGACATCTTTTAAAAATCATTTCACCTCCTAGCACGGCAACAAAGCCAATAAGACGTAAGAGGTTACTGAGTGTGAGAGAATATTATGAAAAAACATTTTATGGAGAAAGAACAATAAAAGAACAGGAATCAAGAAGACAGAAGGTAACGATTGAAATTGCATTTGAATATCAAAGGTGACTGAGACGCCAGAAGCCGGAAAAGAGACTTACATGTCTATTTTGGTAGAATAAGGAACAAATAAGAATTACAATATTTTCATGGTAAATGCTTTGACGAGAACTTTTACCTTGTTCCCCAACCACATGTATTTACCCGTGCTCTGGATGATCTCTTCAAAGATGAAGGAGAGACTCGAAGCTGCAGAAACGTGGTTCTAGAGAAAGAGGCTGAGGGTTTCCTGGAACAAGCATATGAGCAACGACAAAGAGTTGGAGAGGATCCAAATGAAAAGTATAATTAGTATCAGCAAAAGACAGCTGAGGTTCCTTGGATACGTAATGCGGAAGGAAGGTTTGGAGAATCGGATACTCACAGGACGGATAGAGGGAAAGAGAGACAGGAGAAAGCAGTGCGAGATATACTTGATGTTTTTGAGCGAGTTGATGGCGAAGTGGAGTCTGAGAAGGATACCAAATAGACAAGTATTGAGAGCGACAAGAGATAAGAGCAAGTGGAAGTCCATGATCGCTTACACCCTGAAGAGACACAGCACATAAAGAAGAAAGAATAAAAAACTAGAGAGGCATCTAGGACCCGTCCTTTTACCGTTGAAATAGTTAAATGTAACCTGCTCTTCTACTCTATTATTTTCTTTTCTCGCACTTCCCGCCTGTGGAACTTCTTTCCATTTACTTTCTTCCCTAATAGCTACAAACTCAAAAAAAGTTTCAATGCAACGTCCATTGCCATCTTCTATCTTTTTGATTGCCATCCATCTTTTATCCTTTCTTCGACATTCCCTATACCTTATTTTTCTCTCACTGTAACCCCCTGTGCACCAGTGGCGGTCGATCCTGACTTGCTTGGGATGAAATGATTGTGAAAAAAAAAAGAAAAGAAACTTTTATAAATTTAACATGGTTCATTTTTATTTAAGCTTCATTAGAAATTTTTTGAAATTAATTATGGAAAAGAAGTTTTCGGTTATTTTGAGCTTTCTCTTGTTTATTTTTCATTGGTCAGGTTGACATCAAGTGTCTTTGTCTTGTGCTGTTACAGTGTTTGTGTGTGTGGACGCGTGCATATGTGAGTGTACACGTGCACGTGCATGTGTACGCGTCTGTGTGTATTCATGTGTGTCTGCGTGTCTGTGTGTATGTGCGTGTGTGACTGCGTGTCTGCGTGTTTGTGTGTGTGTTCGCGTGAGTGCGTCTAGATTCTAGAAGGTATTTTTGTACCTATGAAGCTTAAATAAAAGCGAAAGGTTAAAATTTATAAAAAGGTTTCCCATTTGTTCCTCATTCTATCATTCACTCGGATTTTAATCTGTCTTTGATCAAAAATTATGTTTCTTTTTGTATAATTTTTGTTTACGTGCGTTAATTTAAAAACATTCCAACACTCCTTGGGTATTTTAATGTTGAATATAAGTGTTATAGGACAAAAATCACAATTAATACATCGTTAAACCAGCGCCTGGTTTGCTTACTCTCTTAGGTGACAAGTGTGATGCCACGCTTGGGCGAGCAGGACTTTTTTTCGTTTCATGATTGACCTAGCAGAAGAATTCCTACAGTAGGCTGCCGTTACTTTCCCTGGTACACTGATTGCTTATCAAAGCTATTGGATCTAGTCTGAACTGATATTTAACCCATAGAGGGGAGAGAAGATATAGATTTATACATTTTCTCAAAGATATTTGAGAAACAAAGTCAAATGAAATTCGAATTCGGCTTTCCGATTTCTTACTCCGAACCGTTATCAATCATACCACCCATACATCCAAGCTTAGAATCTGGTATTCTCAAGCATCACCCATCTAGGTACTGACCAAGCTCAACGTTGTTTAATTTTGGTGATCAGACGAGAAGTAGTTTTTCAACATACATAATATGGTCTTGTTTACACCTGAGTCAAAAAGGCAGACATAATTTTTTTTTTATACTAGAGTCACAGTGATAGACAATTCAGCTACGCGCAGATATCCTTGGGAAATTTAGGAAACCACCCCCAACTAAAGGTTGAAAAGTAGGACTTGTATCAATGTTATTCTCAAGAAAATTGTTCTCGCAAAAAGTATTAGTCTTACAATTCAAAATATGTTTCGGCTTTAAATAAAAGAGTTGATAAGACGTAAAAATTATCAATCAATAAGTCTGCGAGTATCCATTCAGAAGATGCTTTCTTAGTTGGGACATGGAGGATTCTATCCCTCTTCAAAGGAAGCAGTCGCCGTATTTTATGCTCCGCTGATAGGGCTTTGTTTCTTTATGCTATTTATATTTGGACTATAGTCCTCAGCTTTGTTGTTGTTATCACAACGTTGTGCACTTCCGACCTTCCTCATGTATGTATCGATTTGAGTAATCTACTGGGAACTTTGACCTGAATCCATTACTTAGTTCTTATTTTTAGTCCTGCTGGGTTGTTACTTTCCCGTTTCGACTGAGTCCAAGTACACAGTGCCCGGCCTTCTATCACCAAATCCATGGACCAACACTTTAATCTACTAGTTCTGATGTCACGTAGTATAATTCGTAGTGAACTTGGCGAACCTGAAATCTAACCTTGTTGCTGATTTGAGCTGCTGCTGCTGCCTATCATGTTTTCACTGATGCTGTTGAGGACTTGGTATTCTTTGTCTTTCTTTATCAGTACCTTTCATATTGTATTTATTTGTACTCTAGGCCTACTAAGGAGGTTCTTATAGCCTAGCATTGGGGCTGATATAAATATTGTAAATGATGATAACTCCAGGGATTCAAACGAGGCTTTCTTCTTTATGTGCCTTTGCATCAGAAAATAAGTAAACGCAAACCGATCATGATATTTTCATTTAAAAGAAAATCCTTATTTTCTAAAGACAGGATAAGCAATTGTGTCGTTGTTTTGCCAACTCAACACACACACGTAAAAACTCACGTACTCATGTAAATATTACTGATTTTACAAGTATGTGCATACAATGACTACTTGTGAAGTGAAAACAAATTGTGAAATAGTAAACGCTGGAGGACATAAGCACCGACTAACAATTAAAACAGTGTTTTAAATCGTGGCCTATAGCTATACTTGAATTCTGTTTCAGCTACCGAACAAATTATAAACCTCTATAACACTGAAAATCTTTTTTTTCAGATGTGATCATATCACTACAAAGAACATGTAGCGCAATTTATTTTTATGGAGGCCTGCTCTCTCCCTCTGTCCTTGAAACTAGCACTTCTAATTCTAGATTTCTTTTAGTTTTAAATATGAAAACTGGAGCTTGGGGCGAATTCTATTCTTCTTTAAGCAAATCCAACTCTGATAGACATGAACAGACTGAGATCCGTCGATTGATCGATAGATTTCGTATTCTTTGAAATTCGTCCAGATGAATGCGTCAACGTGCACGGAGGATCACGCTTGGGCGCGCAATTCAACTGTATTTTCAAGCAGGCATTAACAGCCATTATTCAATATATCGCACAGTCTTATTAGATTTATAACGCGAAAAACATTCTATTTTGGGTGAATGTTATGTTTTTGCCAACTGAACTAGTTCGCTAGCTTTTTTTTCAAAGCATTGTGCTCGCTTGTTAAATTCACGTGATCGCTAAACTACGAGATCTCGTCAAGCAAATCGGAATCATTTGACTACGTTCATGCGTTGTATTAAAATACATTTGTTCATATTTATTAGATCGGGAAAGAAACAAGAAAAACGCATTAGCCTTAGCGTCTATGATGCAAAAAGCAAAGTATTGTTTCTTTTTGTCTGCGTACTGGAAAGACGAATGATACGTTTATTTCATTTTTCTAATCTTTCTTTTATGATTTGATTGAATGTGTTTGTTTAACGACATATCAAAATTCTTATGGGTCATTTAATGCCAATATTTAATTTTCTTGGAAGCTTTGAAGTAATAAAAATGTTATATGTTATTCTGCTTTCACAATTGAATACATGGTAGATGATACTTCTCTTTTGTGTATATACATGTTTACTAGAGGCACTGATATGTGTGTTTTGTTAAAGTCATATTTTATAATATAGTCTGATTTAAGAAAATGTAGAATATTATATGAATTAATGTCATGAAAGAATTCTTTCATTAGTTATTTCATACCGAAACCTAGATATCTTGATCACAATTTTATGGCTTCAAGTAACTATATTTTGAAAGTAAATGCATACATTCAACTGGAGATAAAATGTATTGTTGGCCATTTTGATTCAAAATGTATTGTCGGTCATTTTGCGTTAAATTTATTGTAGATAATTATACTATAAATATTGTTGGTATTTCCATATATAAATTGCAACATACCAGTATACCGTCTCTTTGTTTTTTGTTTGTTTGATTTTTTTAATTTTTCTCTCGGCCTCTGAAGAAACTTTAATAAAAGTAAAACATGTCAGATACGTTTTCTATTTGTTCTTTTTTTTCTTTATTCTGTCATCTTGTCGGATTCCGATCCATATATTCAACTCATATATATATATAAATAGATATATAATGTCTTGCTGGTAATTTTATTATAAAAATGTATTTTTATACTTTAATAGTGTTTGGTTTTTGTTCCGAGGTTCCCTATTTGCCCATAACTGAAACCCTAACAGGTGTTACCACCCTGGGTCAGAATCTACATAGGAAAAACAGTAATTAAGGAGTGGTTCCTCGCTTCTTAAAGCCTCCAATCTTCCAGTCAGATGTATTATATTGTCATACGCAGGCCGACCTTCTTTTATGAGGCGAGAAATCATTGTCCTCCACACCTTCCTGCTTTTTGTTGCTTGATGTATTATCTCCCACCATCCTTCTTTCTCCTTGTTCTGCCATCTAGTCAGACAAACTCGTTAAATAGGCTAGATAATGTATTCTGTTTCTCTTGCTTTCAATATGTCCTGTGAGTGTTGAATTTCCAAGTCTCCTTTCCTCGTTCTTATAACCCTGAAATTTCAGCTGTCTCATTCTGATTGTAAGTATAAGCTTGTTTGTGCTTCATATTTCATTTAACATCTCTTCGTTACTCACCATGTTCAGTCCGAGTGATTCTCAACATTCACTGGGACAAACATCTCTACCGCTTCTTCATCTCTAAAGAGATTACCCCACATTCACTTCCATATAGGTGATTAGATAATACATGGTAGTTCAATACACTTTCTTTGTTTCTAACTAATTTTCTTTTTTCTTAATAATTCTCTTATTTTCTGGAAGATATCTTTCAGTATTCCTTTGAGGCTACTGATTTCTGTGTTACAGTTCTCATCATCAGTTGTTGAACTTCTTAATTTTGGCGTTTCTTAATGTTATGTTATTCTACTTTCACAATTGAATACATGGTAGATGATACTCATCTTTTGTGTATATACATGTTTGTGTGAACTTCTTAATTTTAACATATACATGTTTGTTGTGTGAACGTCTTAATTTTGGCGTCTCTGTTATATATAACACCATAGGTTTTTATTTTTATTTTTTTATTGAAAACCAAACATCCTGTCTTTTTATAGGAAACTAATAGTTAGTCCTTACATTTCTTTCAGCGATATCTGTGTATCTTATATTATCAAATTTAAATTCGCAGATAATAAACCTTAGTAAATTTTCTATCTCTCTTATTATCGCCTATGCGAAAACGGGTCCATGTTTTATTATTTTTACTTTTTTTTTTTTTAATCATATCACCCCAAGCAAGGCGAAAACGCCACTGATGCGCAGGGGGCTACGTAGGAGTGAAAAGGTTGGAAAAGAGAGAAACCGGAAACCACAACCTAAACAGGAAACAAGGGATGAGCCTGTTCAATAGACGTGGGTGGAGTGTGAACCGGGCGATAGTTTAGACTATCTACTCCAATTGAAAAAAAAGTGAGAAGATTGGAGAAGAGAAAAACCGGAAACCACAACCTGAACAGGAAACAAGGGATAAGCCTCTTCACCTGTTCAATAGACGTGGGTGGAGTGTGAACCGAGCGATAGTTTAGACTATCTACTCCAATTGAAAAAATAAAATAAAAAAAAAAGAGTGAAAAGATTGAAGAGAAAAACCGGAAACCACAACCTGGACAGGAAACAAGGGATAAACCTCTTCACCTGTTCAATAGACATGGGTCGAGTGTGAACCGGGCAATAGTTTGTGCTAGAAGCTTCTATACAAACATTTCAGAGTGTTTGGGTATCAATCTGAGAACAGTGTAGAGAATTCAGATGATATATAGTGTTTGGAGTGATCACTAGAGATAGCAACATTATACCTACATTCATTTTTTCACCTTATCTCAGACTCAACACGGAAGCCTACATCAAGTGTTTTGAGGAAAAGCACTGCTCTGAGTCAAGAGGGAAGACCCTATATCTAGCAACAGAACTCTGCACCATGCCACACAAACAAGAGAACCCTGTCATGGCTGGCTATCAAACAATTTCTGCAATTACATCAGGTCACATAACTTCTCCAGACTGCAACCACTTTGATTATAATATGTGGAGCGCCATTGAACAAGAGTCCAACAAAATTCCTGGTAACACTAAAGATGAACTGAAGGCAAAGATTACGTCAGCATTCTCCAAGTTAAAGAAACTGTCTAGAAGAGTTGCAGGAGTCACCAATCTTAGTACTAATCAGGAGATTTCAAAGTCTTTTGGAGGGTGTGGTTGAAGCCAATGGGGGTTTTATTGAATGAATTTACTCTTTAGTATTTCAAGACATTTTTGTGTAATTTTGGTAAATACATCTGTTAAAATGAGATGTCACTGTTATTTTCATTTTTGCATACTTTAGATGACAATTTATCCATATCACCCTGTGAATGTAATTTTATATAAAAAATAAAAAATTGTTCCATAATTTAGAAAAAAAACCCCAAAAAACTTGCCATTTTATGGAAGGTAGAAATAAGAAAAAAAATACATATTCAAAAAAGAAAACCACAATCAATCAAAAAATTTCAATGAAAAAAACATAAAAATTGGAATAATCACAAAAAAGAAAATGCTTTTCTGGTTACTGTTATTTCACCTTTTTTTTTTCAGTTTCTCTAAAATTTGTTTTTTCTGTTGTTTTGTGCGTAGTTGTATTTTTTTTGTTGTCTTCTACCACATGTTTTACATACCTTCTGTTTAAACAATACGTTTGATTTCTGTTTCAAATTCTCAGGCGAAAAATGATCACTATCCTACATTGATCTACGTATATTAACGTCCTAGTTAGAGTTCAGATTGCAACGTTTCTCATGTTGTATTTTCCAGAAATTATCTGATGGTTGTGTTCTGGCAATTTACAGATTGGCTCCACAGCGGAGTGTTCTCATCCTACTGTACATACTAAGGGAGGTCACTCTTTTCATTTTTTTTTTCTGAATCAGAGAATATTACTGTCTTTGCCTGAGATTGAACTCATGACTAACAGGCAACTAGATAGATTAGAACATTGGCACATTGGAAGCCTTAAATCTATTGCTTATATTCTATTCATTTCCCCACACAGCGTTTAAAAACACTTCGATTATCTCTAAATTCGGTTTCCATTGCCTTTCTGCACAATTTCTTATTGTCTCGAGTCCTGTAACCCATTACGGTTATAAGGGCACCACATGTACTGCAGCTATAGCAGCTGAAGTGTATTTAGAAAAAGATAGCTTTACAGAGTTTTGAATTCAGTTTTCTTTCTTTTACACTGGCTGCTAACTCAGAGCAAAAGAGCTCAATCACCTCTTCTTTTTTCCCGACATTTAGATTATAAACTAAATTAAGTTTTTTCATGAATACCAATAACAATATGTTTTTTATTAAATTCCAAATTTCTTCAGATATGCAAAATTATTGTTTAAAAAAATATTTATTTCGTGTCGCTTAATTCAAAAATAAAATATTAATTTATTATCAAAGTTTAGATTATATTTTTTATTCTTAAGACTGGTTTTGAAATGTTTTCCTTCTCATAAACTGGTTGCCACCTCATGAGAAGAGGGTCCAGTCAGCCGTGCTACTTAATCCATAAATGAAAGAAGAGATTGATTTATAATGAAGTAGTGATTTCGATTCTCACTGGGCTCTCAGTACAAATGGTAATTGCGAGATTAGTCGTTTCCGTACAGGAAACAATCAATGTTCGCTAACTGAACGGTTGAAATGTATAGTCTTTCTCTTAAAACAGTTTTTCTTTTCGAGAAATATGGTTTTCATTTCCACCAAATGTTACTGCTGTTTCTTGTACAAATAGAAATTTCCTTCGTAACCCTTGTTTAAGTTAATGTGGAAATTCAACATCATCATTATACCATTATTTTTCCCTTCTGTTTTTTATTTTGGAAGTCTCCAGGTGATGTGGATTTTGTTATTTAGTTAAGTTTTTGCAAATTTGTAGCGAACTCTATAAGATCTGTTCAAGACTCAGAGGATTGTTTCACTCGAAGTCATTTTTATTCATTCGTCTGAAAAAAAAAACGGCCGTATGTAGCTGATAATTTAAACAAATCTGAACGTGTTAAACGTCATACGTGATGTTCGTATCAGAGTCAAGATCTGATGAGGCTCTTCAAGAGTATTACTCGACTTTTTAGGATAATGTTTTGGGTTTTGTAGCAACTGGCGGTGTTGGACAAAATTTCCCCTAGCACAGCCTGTTATGTGTTTAATATATCTATCTCCCATACTAAATTGGTTATAATTGATCCATACACCGATGTATTTGATTTGTTTAGAGTTTATTAAATCCAAATTCTGAATTTGTAAATAGATTCAAGATATGTGCCATCGATGCTTCCATTCCAATTCCAGATCATGGTTTCTGTTTTGGGATATATTTTTATATTAAGTGTTCACCAATACAAGACATAAGAGCCACTCATTGGAGAAGGATACTAAATGAGTTTGCTGTATGTACGGAAGAGAAGAAATGCAAATTATGAGGATTTGTTTTTACAGATTATGATTGCACAAAGACTTGAAGTGTTAAAAATTGTAGTGTTTATGGAAACATACTCTCGGAAATCTATTCTACAAAGTGTCGGTTTCTGGGAGAATCTGTCCAAATAGAACTCCCTCTTTATAGGGAAATAGGGAAACGTAGCTCCTCAGGCTATTTTCCATGAGAACAGAGAGAGATACCATAGGTTTGCAATGTTGTGTCTGTAGGAAAGTGGTTGTAGGATGGGAAATAATCTACCGCCTATAAGACCCTGTAAGCGCTTTTAGGATGTGCGTTGGGGTACAGTGGATATCGGCTCGGAACGAGAAGCCAGGGAGCCGAGTTCGAATTCCAGTTGAATCCATTGTATTCACCTACGCGCAAATACCCTTGGGAAAGGTATTAATCCGTCTCTTCCTTCCAGTTATGGGTTAAATAACAGGCCAGATTGGGTTCTATAGCCTTGGTCGGCAACCAGTCTACCGCAGAAAGCAATGGCAACCTACTGAGGGATAATCTTCTGCCCAGTCAGTCATGTCTCTTTCGAGACATGATCACTCCTCTATTCACTTTCTCTTCCCCCCTATTCACTTTCTCTTCCCTGCTGGCTGTGGCAGCGGCGGCGGCGGCGGCGGAGATGACTGTGAATCAAAGAGAGTCTGACGAATCCATCCGTGTGAATTTGATTTTGGTGGACAATTCTACGTGACGGAGAAGCTCACGCACTTGACCAGAAGCGCCTCCTTCGCGGCTCAAAGAGAACTGAAACAGGTGATATCTGGCAAACATGGTTGCACCGGTCTCTCGGATGCTTGGTCTGTCAAATCTGCTTTGGTTACGTTAGTTCCAATTATTAATTTATATTAATATAACATTTTATTGGATATTACGATAGAGAATGGCATGTTGGATCAAGTCATTTCTAGAGTGATATTGGGAGCCGACTATTATTTCTTTTCAGCGTCTTTAAAGAAGGATCGTATATATAAGTTCCTGTGCAGTCTGTTGACAACTTGAGGCGCTCAATGCAAGGGGGCTTAACTGAGATTAAGTAACTGACTAGTTTTCTACTGATTATCAACCATTGTAAGAATGTTTTTATAGGGATAATGATGGTTTAGTGATACAGATCTTATTAATTAACCCATAGAGGAAGAGAAAATATGTGGATTCATACAAGGGCATTTGCGCGTAAGTGAATATAACGAAACTAACGGGAATTGAAACTCGACTTACATCCATTACATCACCTACACATCTAAACTTGGATCATCTGCTATTTCTAAGCAGTCACCTATCTTAGTACTAATCAGTCTTATCGATGCTAAAATCTCGTAACCTCACAGAAACCGATGTTTTAACGTGATGCGGCTGTAAAACTCTTAATTGAGAATGCAATTATTCATTGTGACTGGGGAGAGTTTAGTATCAGCTCATTAATTATGAAAGTTATCAGTAGTTACTTGCTTGGTTTATAGGTAGAGTTCATATAAAGCAGTAAATAGAACCTCGAGATACTGGAGCCTTGGAACGACTGTGTTGATTTCATAGGTTCAGAAGGATGGCCATTGACAACAATCTTTAAGAACATATCTGAAGAGAGTAGTATATGATTGTAAGTACTCTTCCTGAAATTCCATTGCTGGAGAGTTTGTATAGCAATTCCTTATGCCATGTCGTGTTAAAAGCGTTGTTGTCAAATATTTATCGCGAGATTTACATCTTGAAACACGTGTTAAAAATGTTAATTGGCTGTTCCCTTTAACTTTCTTTTTATCTCTCCAGTTTTATTGGGTCACCTTGCTGTAGTGTAAGTCTTAGCAAGTCAACATTGATGACTACTGCTATTAAGTCTCCTTCTCATTGAGTTCTATTTATCTGACCTTATGCCAAACTAAGATAAGTAAATAATAATCATTACGCCGTCAAGTTTTAATTGTTAACAAGCTTGTCTTTCATATGATTACCAATGAGTTCATCATTTTCTGTGTGCCCCAAATGCGTGACCTTATGCTAAACTGAGCGACTCATCGTCATGCCTTAGTTAGCAAGCCTTTTTTTTATTATTATTGTGAATTTGTTTCTCAGTGAGTGACTAATACTTTTAGTCTTGTACAAAAAGAAAATTACGCTTAGTAATGAAAAAATACGTCAATGGCTTTTTGGAGTCATACACACTTGATATGTTAGTATATTATCAGATACATTTAAGCCAAATTCAATAATGTTGCTAAGTAAACATCTATTATTCTTCTGTCTTTGTCAATTAAAAACAAGTACACTGTCTTCGGGAAATTAAGCACTTTTTCGATGTAATATGGGCCTTCAGGAGGTGGATGAATATGGCTGTGAACAACTTCCTGTATTCTGTGTTTAGACGAGCTACATTCTATAGCCTCACCTTTACAACGTGGACTCGCCATGCAACGTGCACAATCATCTTCACTCCCCTTCGTATTCCACCATTAAAAAGTAAGTTTTATTCGGACAGCTTCTTCTCGAGAAGATGCTTTCCTAATCAATACAATATTGACCTCTTCAACTCCTGTTATCTTTTCTGCAGAGCACCATGAACTTTTTATCCTTTCTTCCGCTGCTACAACACCTCACAGTAACCCACTTCACTGAGGTCTTGTATTAAGTGAACGTTGGTATAAAAAGATATACTTCCTGTTCTTTGTAACACGTAGTAACGTGTTATCTTGTTACCATCTCACGACATCCGTTCTACCATCCATTCACACAAGTTGCTCAGACAGAAGGCACGCTACTTCTCCCTATTCATTTTACTTTCGGCATTTTCTGTGAGTATCAATTTCTTCAACTTCTCTTTCTCATGATATCTCTTTCTGCTTCTTGGCATATTTATATTTGTTTCTATCATAGAATTATGATTGCCATGTCGAACGTTTCTCTTTTAAACATACTTGAGTTTTTCGTTTCTTTTTTCTTTTATATATTCTCTCTTTCTAAGTCTACTCATCTCTTTCGTTCTCTCTCTCTCTCTCTCTCTCTCTCTCTCTCTCTCTCTCTCTCTCTCAAATGCACACGCTCTATTGCTAAAACATTATTGAAAAATAATCAGCTCATTCTACTGGTACGAGCAATAACTGAATTCTTCTCACATGCTTTATCTTTACAAAAGTCAAATTCGACCAAAGATTTTACTGCCATATGTTTGACTGCATTAACAGAGTTCAAAATCGTTTACGCTGTCATGTAGGGTATGAATTCCTTCCCCACAGACGCAAAGTTGAAGGCCTATCGCTACTCGGTCTCAAATTTCTATGGTAAATACTCAGATGAACTTCACTCTTTAGTTCTAATAGTTTAGAACATTACAGCTATGACACGTTATGCCGCTTCCACGGAGTTGAATCACCCTCATTTCCCCTATACTCCAATTGTAAGAATTAAATTCTACTCAGACATTTTCCCCTGTGAACTGCTATTTTCTTAAAACAGTTGATTATCTATCTTCATAATCTTCATTCTACCTACTCTTAAAATCAGCAACCCTCTACCATGTGACTCTTGACTCTTGTACTGGACGAACTTTAGTAAAATAAACATTATATTCTTCTCTACTATTCTCTGTCCATTTATCTTTCTTTTCCTCTTTTTATCTCTCCCTCTCTTTCTCTGTTTTTTTTTTTTTTTTTGCTTTCACTCTACTTCCCATCTCTTTCGTGTTTTTTCTAATTTTTTTCGTTTCTTTCTTTCTGTATATATTCTTCTCTTTGTTTCATTCTCATTTCTTTTCTTTTTCAGTTTTCCTTTTTCTCTGATTATTTTCTCTGTCATCCACTCCCTTTTCTTTCTCTTTCCCTGTCTTTTTCTCTCTCTTTCTCTGTTTGTTTACTCCCATTCGCTCTCTTTTTATCTCTATTAATCATACTCTATTTTTTCTTTCTTTCTCTCTCTCTCTCTCTCTCTCTCTCCCGCCGGTCGTTGTGGAGATGAAATTCTCAAGTGTGGTTACAGCTGTAGTTACTGGGACTTAAAAAATTTTGACAGGAAGCAGAGATGATTTTCTAAGCACAACCTAGATGTGGCATAAGGCCGAAAGTAT
This sequence comes from Ascarosepion bandense, assembly GCA_037127315.1. Taxonomy (NCBI): domain Eukaryota; kingdom Metazoa; phylum Mollusca; class Cephalopoda; order Sepiida; family Sepiidae; genus Ascarosepion; species Ascarosepion bandense. The sequence continues at coordinate 1,397,692 of JBBBDQ010001310.1, forward strand.
GGACACCCGGAGAGGATCGAACTCACTACTCAATAGTGTAAGCGAGACAGGCTTGCTAATTATTACACCGCATCGAGGTATCCATTTAGTAGGGAAATATACTCTAAAGAAGATTAAAAGAAATAAAAAATGCATCCCTACAAAAAAATAGAGATTATCGCGTAAGATTTGGGACAGATACGTTCATTTTAGTTTCTGTGACATTCGTCAAAATTTTTATAGCCGGCATTATTTTGGATTCCTTTGGATACAAGTGATAATGAAAAATTAATTACTAGCTCTGGATTTACTATAGGTAAACGGTTGTGTAATTTGGTTGATTTAGAAGTCACTTTAAAAAAAAACAGTGTGAGAAGCTAAAGGAAGATTCATGACTAGAAACCCCCTTTATGTCTACACATAATAAAAGTTTATATTCGTCACAAAGACTGGATACCATCCCTTGGAGTGGGTTGCAATTGAATGCTGAGAAAGTGGGGGAAGGAAGCGATGGTGCGAGATGAGACGTAAAGGGTTTTGGAGATAATGGGCGGTTTGATTTCTCTAACCACTTTCAAAAGGGGGCGAGATATCCCCTAAATTTTGAAAATTACTTGAGTAAAAATATTTTGAAATGGTGAGATTTTAGATAAAAAGTTGATACCAAGGGTGGAAGACAACCGAACCACAGGCTTTCGTCAACCACAAACCCACCCGACAAAAGACTCCATATAAGTTGGATGTTAGGACAACTTGAAGAGTACCCACATTGCTGCTACTGGAATCTTCATGGTTCGCTGAGTCCTTCTGACCAAGACCTTGTGCCAGCCATAAAGACAATAACTTAGAAATTTAAATTACTTCTAACACAGGCTGTAAACTCCAAAAAGAGATCCCAGTGTCATTTGATTATAAAAGTAAGTAGTAAAGGTTAAAGCTGCTGTTTACAACAAATCATATATAAACCAAACCATTGTTACATTTTTAACCCGAGTTAATTCTTTATTCCAAAGAATTATTTTTTTGTGTCTAAACTTTTCGCTGTCGAACATTTCTTCTCTTCAGTTTACTTCTCCAGCGATTTTCTCACACTTTGAGATCAAAAACACATGAGAAAGAAATGAAGGGTTGTGAAGCAGACAAACCTCAAGTTGATCGAGTGGAAACGTGCTCTTCAACACAATACCAGCAACACGCTAGCAAAGCGTTAACGGGTGAGGAGTCAGCTACATGATAACCACGGTAGTCTGAAGGAACCTGAAGACCAACGCGTGGGAATGGGTTACACTGATACGAAGTAGTGTATTTTCCACTCTTTCCACGGGATCAAAACGGAATAGTCCATTATTTATGAGTTATTGGAAGGGTATAACGATCACGCTAACTAATGAATTGAGGATCAAATATAATTATAATAGGTTATTTTATTTTATCAAGACATGAAATAAGAAAAATTAAAAACAAAAGCGTTCATGTCTTATAAGTTCACCCATTTTAACCTTTTATTCTTAAATGTTTTATTGCTTTAACACGACTCGACTGTGTTCATTCGTACAATCGAATAAAATTTTTATCATCAACATAAGATTATCCTCCTAAAACGACAACCCCAAAACCTTTCTGACAGCTTGCAGCATATTGTTAAATAAACCGTAATAAATCAACAGTAGCAATTTCAAAGAATTGTATTCTGCCAAGGTTTTATACGCTGCCCAACAGAGATACACATACACTGATACCTCCGTGACTTCATGCGTATAATAAGCAAGAAAACTTACGAGGAAAGTTTAATCGATATTTGCCGGATGTGTTCACCCAATCTTTTTGTATAATAACGTCGGTCAGTGATGAGTCATTGTTTTATAAACAGGAACTGCAATAAATTTTCGTCGATGTTTTCGTCTCTTTACTAGTCATCTTTTATGTAGATTTTCAGAAATAAATTCTCATCTATATTAGCAGTTTAAACTTGATTCAGAAATAGATAAAGAAATAGATAAGAAAATAGAAAAAGAATAACCTTTGTGTTCGTGCTTATCTCTCATTTGCTACTAAGAATTTCTTTTCTTTTCTATGATCCTTTCTAAGGGAGGCGTTGTAAATTAAATGCAACTGATGATTCTTGACATCGAAGGTGACAGACTCTATTTAAAAGGAGGAGAATATACTGACAATCTCTCAATTTCACGCTAAACTAAGAAATGAACTTAAAATCTTTGATGTATGAAATATTCGCTTATGTTTTAAGAATAAGCTTGAACATGTTGAACATTTTAAGTTCATACTCATAATTCTACTCTACTTTCTATTCCATACTCAATCACCAGAAATTTTCCGGGCATAAAAAAGGACCAATAAATAAAGCTATAAGATGTATCGTATGCTCAGTTAAAAACTAATATAATAATGTGTCATTAATAATTTCTGCTTATGCTATTTTATTTTTTTAAAGCGTACAATTACCGTATATACTCGCGTATAAGTCGTGTATAAGTCGACTTCATGTATAAGTGAAGCTACTGAAAAATTTTGCTTTAATTTTAACCACACCCGAAAAACGTACCTATGTATGATGCAACTGGTCACAGAAAATTCATAATTTTTAACCTCTTCAAAAAGTTAGCTGTACACCCACTATTTTGGGGGTAAAAGTTCTGATCATAAAAACTCGCCTTATGTTAAAATATATACGGCACATTTTATTCAATTATATATCCACTCTTTTAGGATGTGTATTGTGGCGCAGTGGATATTGGCTCGGAACCCAAAATCGGAGATCCGATTTCAGTTGGATTCGTTGTATTCACTTACGTGCAAATACGCTTAGGAGAGGTATTAATCCGTCCTTTGCTTCCAGCTATGGGTTAAATAGCAGGATAGATTGGGTTCTATAGCCTTTGTTGGCAACCAGTCTACCGCAGAAAGTCATGGCAACGTACTGCGAGAAAATCTTCTGCCCAGTCAGTCATGTATCTTTTGAGTCATTATCGCCCAAGCGTGTATCATGGACGGCAATTAACTGACTGAATGTTGCTACTTGTTAACAATAATTCTTGGTATGATGATAAACTACATGGAGAATGTAAACACCTCTTAACTGCTGTTGTTTTCAGGTCCTCCCTATTAGGGTCCTTGCTATGGCTAAATAGTGAACCCTCCAAACAACGTATGAAAATATAAATATACATTTTTATATAAAAAAAAAAACTACAAGCAATTAATATTTATAGTAAAATTACCAATATTACAATTTTAAAGCAAAATGACCAGCAACAAATTTTATAGCAGAATTTCCAACAACAGATCTGTTGTTGAAGGCATACAATTGTGTTTAAAATATATTTAGATTTCGGCATAGAGTTTGATATGCCGATAAACAAAATCAACCAACCAACATGAATGAACTCTTTCATGACATTAATCTATATAATATGCAAACTATTCCAAAATATAACTAAAATAACTACAACATAAGACATACATATCACCGCTTCGAGTAATTATGTCTACACAAATATATATATGCGCAAAAGCTGAGTATCATCTATCATATACTCAGTTATGAAAGCATATATCATATTTTTATTAATTATTTCAAAGCTCCTAAGATAATTGGCATTAAATGATCTATAAAGTGTTGATGTGCCGTTAAATAAAAAAATCTAATCAAACTAATCAAATATTTATTTGTTGCCGTGAAATTACTCTCAAAATATTTAGATCTCGGTATTAAATAACCCACTAAAATGTTGGTATGCCGCCAAACCAAATCAACGAACCAACATAAAAGAAGTCTTTCATGTTATTAATCCATATAATAATTATGTACAAATATCTGTAGTTGAAAGCATACAATTGCGTTCAAAATACATTTAGCTGAAGCCATAAAATTCACAATATTTAATTTTTGGCATTATATAACACATAGAATTTAAACAAAATCAACAAACCAACCATTTATCAAGCAGCTTTCCGATGCCTTTTGATTCCGCTGATTTCGACGTATGAATTTGGTTTTCATGAGAAAAATATTTCTCTCATCAAATTGCAAAAACTAACAATCGTTTGACGAAAAGTTAAGTGAATATGGCAGGTAGGTGGTTGGTGCCAGAAAAGACCAACTGAGTTCCACAAGTTTATTTCCCTGCGATATTCTTCTCATATGAGGCCTTGCGTTTTCTTGGAGGAGAACAACATTTTTCTTTTAATCTACTTTGTACACTTCCAATGCAAAAATAAAATATATTAACGAACTCCAACTTTATTCTTAACTGCCACGTGTGATGGGTGGTGAGGATGACATATTGGTCATTATGATCGCTTCCTCTCAATAAAAATTATTTAGCGTCATAATTAAAAATTCATAATTCAACACATGCATATACATTTAATCTCATTTAATCATAATGGTATGAAACTTGTATCCGATCTCTAGACACTAATTAGTATTATGTATAAGTATGTATGTAGGAAATGGGGTGCTAAAAAAATCCAATTCCTATAAATAAATTTGGAAAAAAATTACTTTTTGGTTTACACGAAACTTTTCGACACATAATTGTACACACACACACACACACACACACACACACACACATATATATATATATATATATATATATATATATATATACTAGCAGTATAGCCCGGTGTTGCTCGGGTGTAATGAAAGCTTTAAAACTAATCCATGGTCCTGGAGTTCAGACTCTTTGGACGTTGGCGCGAAAGACTAAAAAGCAATAGTTGTTTCGAGTTAAAGCGAAACCGTAGACTGAAAGAAAAATGAATGGATGTAAGTCAAATTTTAATTTCCTGGTATCGATATCAAATAAGTTCTTTTCGTCGTAAACTGAATTTTGAAGGCTAAATAATATATATACATATATATAAAAAAGGCAAGATGTTTGTGTGTGTGTCTGTTTATCTGCCTGTATGTCTGTATTTTTTCGGCGCTTTTATTTTAGTTTTTGCTTCGGGTTTGGCTCTAAGTAGGTATAATTGTAGTTCTTAGTCTCAGCCATGATACCATTTACTCAGAGGACTTATTTAGCCTTCAAAATTCAGTTTACAACGAAAATAAAAAAAACAAAATGACGTAATATGAACAATCACCAACGTACAACACCCCAACACTCAACCTTTCAAATTCTAGAACAGTCAGTCAGTCAGTCAGCGTCTGATATATCTCCATCTGTAGTTGGTGGTTCTGGGAATAACTGCCGGTTATGACAGTGCCGAGCGGTCTAGAATTTATGACAACTAAATTTGATTTGTTAATTATTTTAATTATTCTCAACTTTCTTTTATCAACCAATCAAATATTTTTACAAGCTACAATATCTTAGTAAAAAATATAACGCTGTAAATATTATAAAAGGGTCGCCTTTTCCGCATAATTAATTCTTAACAGACCATGTCCAATATTTCGAAGATATTCCTTCCAATTCTTTGGTTCTAAAATCGATGTCGATATCTAAAACCTTGAGGTTATTGGATGTAAGAAAAATGTAAGCAAATATGAGTTCTTTGGTTTTCTTCAAAAACCTGTGTCTTCCTTTTAACAAACTGATCTAAAGCAACCAAAAAGAAGACAATTGGTGAATATCTTTAGACTGAAACAATTATATCAACGCCTTTATTAAATGAAGGTCCAATAATTTCAAGTTTATTCTCATTACTATTCAACTCGATTTCATTCGATATTAATTTACAATGAACTTGAAAAGAGATCTGACCTGAAATAGACTGTTGATTAAAGAGTTATACTTTTTTATTCTCACCAAAAAAATTCCGAAATATTTCATACGTTTTCTACTTTATTTATTAAATAAAATCTATGGTCTCATTAGATGTGGAAGAATTATAGAGTTTCCAAGAAATATTCCGAGTAACAACGCCATGACGTCATGTATTAGTTTTTCTCAGTTCTTCCATCAAATAGGTTTATTTCAGAGGAATAGCAGCAGGCTCTATCGATCTGCAAGTTGCTATCGATGATAGAGTGTGCTATTATTGGAATATAATTGAATCCTGTGCGGCATATTGAATCAAACGCACTCACATATTAGTATACAACTACGCAAATATATGTAAAGACATATACACCTAGCTACACAATAATAATGACTACATTTATGCGATAAAATATATATTCAGGCAGCTCATCGAGTGTAATGGCTAGCAAGTATGTCTCATTCGATCAATTACGACTGAATAGTGAGTTCGATTCTCACTGGGTGTCCCATACTTTTGGCCTTGTGTCTCATCTAAGGTAAGCTTAGAAAAGCATTAAGGACACTTCGATGGGGTGTAATGGTGAAAGCTTGTCTCTCTACATCATTTACGACTGAATAGTGAGTTCGATCCTCACTGGTCTTTTCACTCTCTCTCTCTCTCTCTCTCTCTCACTCACTCACACACACACACATATATAGATATAGATATATGCACGATGCGATAGATAAATTGTCGTCTAAATTACGCAAAAATGTAATTAACACTAGCATTTCATTTTAACAGATATATTTACCAAAATTACACAAAAATATCTTGAAATACTAAAGACTAAATTTATTCAATAAAATCGACATTGGCTTCAACGACAATCTTCAGACGATTCGGAATCTCCCGCAACTCTTCTAGACGTTCTCTTTGTTTAAGTTGGTGAATGCTGCCATAATCGTTGCCTTCTGTTCACCTTTGGTGTTACAAAGAGTTTTGTTTGTTCCTTGCCGTGCACCACACACATAATAAAAGAAGTTGCAGTCTGGGGAATAAGGAGGCCATACGTAAGGGGTAATGTGGTCGCAGAAATTGTCTGACAGTTATGACTGGATCCTCCCGCTTGTATGATATGGTGTAGAATCCTGTTGCCAGTGGACCACCTTCTTGACCCAAGGAAGCACTACCTCCTCAATTCTCTTGATGTAGGTATCCGTGTTGAGTCTGAGGCCTTGTGAGGAGATGAATGGAAACATATCACCGCCATTATTAGCGATCACATCAAACACCATGATATTGACTAAATATATCATCCAACACTTTTCTCTGTCCTCAGATTTACACCCAAACACTCTTAAATATTCGCATTAGAGATTCCGGTCCAAATGCCAAGCAGTATCTCTATATATAACTGGACATTGAATTCAACAACCAGTTATGACAGACTGTTTCATGACCTGATAATTACACTTAAGCATGATACAGACTCTCGCTTCTCGATAGGCCCTTTAATAAGCACTTTCATATTTACATCCGCTCTATCCCTGATATTGAGCTCTTTAGCCCATAAATATAGCATACCTGGTTGTTGGCTTCAATGTCCTCTTTTATATACCAGACAAAAAACTGGCTTTAAGCTATCCTTCTTTGTTTCTATCATGGAAGATAGAAAAAGTGCATCGAGCCATTAAGAACGCCAAAATATACAACAGCACAACCTTGATTAATAACAATGATATCTTTGTATATATGTAAAAACAATTGCTAACATCTTACAATCTTACTCATTTACACCTGCCTATGTAGACACTATTTTATATTTATATCCGGAGAGATAAATATATAATACAAAATCTTCCTTCAATTCTCCGGCTCTACTTACAAAACAAAAGAAGATTCCACTTTCGGACAAGAACAAAAAGTCCTTGAGATTTCCAGCCTTTGTCTTATGAAATTCACAATGTTCGCCAATTGCATATATATTAAACGTTGTTACGTACTCAGATAAATCGGCGAAGAAGTTTTACTAAACGTGTATATTTTATCCAGGTATAGGTAGATTCATGACATGTCTAGATTGATAGATTGTTCCACTAGCGTATATTAGTAAATGGGAATTCATATTACATAGCTACAAAGCTTCTGTCAGCCTATTTTGAGCGTGACACAAGGCGAGCAACTTTCGCTCTTCGGCTAGAAAATTCAAAATTCTATTTAAAAGAAAGAGTAAATTTGATTTAAAGTACAGTGTCGATCAGAGGGAAATTTTTTTTACGAGAATTGAAAAAAAATTATATCTTTTTAAAAATGAAATTAAATAATTAGATTTAGCTTATATTATTGTTATCATTATTTAAAATGATTCAAAACAAAATATAAATAAAATACAATAGTAAGAATTACAAGTGCTAAAAATGTCTGAAGATAGCAAAAAGCAATATATATATATATATTTCAACCACCCTAACGCCATGATAAAGCAAATATCGAGGCCGGTTAATATTAAAATTAACCGATTATCTTCTAGCCTTAGAATCTTTAGGAATAACAAAAAGCTATATAATAAGACTCTCCAGAATAGCGGATATAAAGATAAATTAACTTATTTAACACCCACTAGTAATCCGGAATTGCAAAAGGCTAAAGGTAAACATAGGAAAAGGAAAATTATATGGTTTAACTCCCGGTTCTGTAGACTATCAACTATTAGCATTGGTAATATCTTTCTTAAATTAATAAGTAAACATTTTCATGGCGATAACCCACTGAGTAAAATATTCAATAGGAAAACAATCAAGATTAGTTATTCGTGTACTAATAATATGTATAATATTACTAGCTCCCACAATAACCAAATCTTGAAGAAGTATAGTGAATCCAATATAGAAAATAGGAGTATACCCCGCTGTAATTGTAGATTTAGAGATAACTGTCCGGTTGAGGGTAAGTGTAGATGGGAAAATGTAATCTATCAGGTCACCATCTACCCTAAGGAAAATAAGGAAAAATATAATGTTAATATCGGAATTTCGGTGGGAATTTGGAAGCAGCGGCTTTATATCCGCAGGCAATCCTTCACCAAACGTAGTTCAAGATACCAAACAACCCTTTCTCCAGAATACTGGAAATTAACAGAAAAAACTTAAATTCACAGATAAAATGAAAGCTCATAGGCAAGTCTAGGACCCTTAATAGCTTAAGAGATTGATGTAATCTATATTTGACAGAAAAAATTAAAATTTTGAAATTTCAATACCAAAATATACTCCTAAATAAACGAAGGGAGATCATAAGTATGTGTCGTCATAGAAATAAATATAAATTACAATAATTATCCTATTCTCTCAATTAGTCAAAATAAGGTTTTTTAACAAATTTGGCTAAGCAGTTACTTCCCCACCATCTACCATTACTAACTCAAGGGTCAAGCCACATACCTCCAACTACTAAAGAGGAAATTATTACTAAAATTCCTCTAGCTTAACTCTAAAACCCAATACCTCCCAACTACTTCCTTTACTAGAGCTAACCTCTGGGCTTAGAATTTTCCTCATTCTCTGTTTATAAGGGGTTGAAAAATGCATGTCTTAAAATGACATGTTGAAAATGGCTATTTTCCCGGTAAGTTTTATCTGAATTTCCCTATATATATATATATATATATATATATATATATATATATATATATATTGATTAATTTTTTAATTACTTAATTTTTGGTCATAATAAAATTAATCAGTACACGCTTGTATTAAAAAGTGTTCAATACAATTATATTGTAGAACTTTTGAATATTCTTCATTTTTAAACGAGTTATTTTGCGACCTAGGTTTAACCATGTGGTGTCTTCAGGCAATTTGCAATAACTGATTTTACCGTTTTCTTACCGTTTTTTTAAAGAACGCTCACGTGACGGGGAATTTTTGAACGCGCAATTTTTAAAATTAGAAGAAATTTTAACGTTTTCATCCATGGTTGTATGAACTTAATACGTATTTTATGGTGTGGTTACACTTAGTCATAATTTCTGTTCTTTCATTCAATAATTCATTTTTGTTTTGAAATAACATAATCGCTAACTTTTCTTCCTGGCACAGTCTACATATTTTGCCACCGTTGTAAGGCTTGGATGTTTTCACTATACTCCACGTTAGATCTTGGTCTTTTCCATATTTTAATTTCAATTTCCACACGTGGCTAGCCAGTTTAGTACGATTTTTAAAATTTTCTATTTTAAATGTAGATCTGTGATTGAACCACCTGGTCTTAAAGGTATCTTTGGTTGATCCCAAATATTTTTTGTTTTGACCATTTAAGTCATGTACTTTTGCTTTGTAAATGACTTCTTTTGTATTACAAGTCCTTGAATTGGGCATTTATTTTTGTCCCTGAAGTTGCATTCTTTATTAGTGATATTGTTTTGTACAATGCTATTCAAATTTCTGGCGTTTTGTTTCTTTATAAAATTTTCTAATAATAATTTCAGTTATAACTTAGCTTGATTGTTTTCCTATTGAAAATTTCGTTTAGTTCTGAGATTTTTGAAAAGTGTTTATCGATCAGTTTAAAAAATATTTGTTCTATTTTGGTTTTTACCTCCAAGTTGAATGCTGGGTTGAACCAGATAATGTTTCGTTTTCTATCATCGTTTTTTATTTTACTGTTTGGCTGGTAATGTATATATATATATATATATAATTTCACTTCGATCAAGGCGATAATGCCGCTAAGATGCAAGAAGTTAGTGAAAGTGAAAGCGAATGAAAGGGTTTTTAGATAGGCGAAAGTACAATAACAGAACAGGTTTCAAGTAGACAAAAGATGCTGACTGGCGTTTCATTTAAATTTTTTGAAGTTTGTAGATGGCACGGAGGCTAGAAATCGGAAGGAAGTTCTACAAATGTGAAGTGCGAGAAAAGAAACTATTAAAATAGAACATACGGTTACCTCTAACAATTTCAACAGTAAAACGATGAGACCTAGTTGTCAATCTAGTTGTACGCTTAAATTTATGCGATCTAGATATGAAGGATAAATTTAAATAACTTCCATCAAAATATTAATAGCATAGACTGGATAGACATGTCATGGCGGTGGAAAATTGATTGAAGTTGATATACGAGTTCATGATTATTTAAAACTAGCTTAAAAGCACGGTGCGTGCGGACTTTTAAGATAGTTTCTACAGAGGGCTAAATGGACCTCCGTTCCAAAGATAAAGAAATCTCTGGTCCAGCTTAGAAAACAGCAATAATAATTTTGAAGTAATAACATCATCCTAAGGAACTTCAAAATCTCACTTTAATTCTGTTTCTGGCTATGAGTCCAATACCGGTAAAAAGACCGAGTTGGGCCGAATTCCAATTCAGGCCGAAAAATGAGTTCTTCAAATCAAAAATTCAGTGTGACTTCAATTAAGTTCAGTTCTTCAAACTCTGTGGAACTTCACTGTCTCATGTCACTAAACCTCTCAATTTAACTTTAATTTCTTGGCATTTTGAAGGAATAAGATTGATCCCCTCAAATCACAAAGTTTTGGAGATATTTTAAACTGAATTTGAAACCAAAAAAAAAATTAAATTCATAAAGTTTTATATTATTTTAAACTCAATATAAATTTTAAAAAATTCAAAATCGCTAATTTTTTCAATTATTTAAAGATTCGAAGTTTTAACTGTTCCTTCCTCATCCTCATCAAGTATGGTCCGAGTTAGAGTGTTTGAGACGTACGGACAGACAGACAGAATTGGTCGTTTATTTTTTCAGATTGCAAAAATAAGTTGGAGCACAATTCTTTTTCATTTTTTATTTTTTTATGTTTTTTGTTTACAATAAGGCAAGCTAAGCACAGGAGCCTTTTTGTTTTCTGATAAATTTCAATTTTAGGCACATCAGAATCTGATTTTATGTACTTTTTCTTTTGTAGATTTTGTCAACAAAATTGATTGATGTTGCCTGGGCATGTACAATTTATATCGTTGCCAAGACAACTTGGCTCTTTACCAATATTCAGAACAGTTTATAAAATTTTACAGGTTTAAGATTTGGGAATGTAAATATATATATATATATATATATATATATATATATATTGATACGTCCTATATATATATATAGAAAAGAAAAAAAAGAAACAAAAAAGAGAAAAAGTCGAATATCCAGAAGTGTGTGTGTGTGTGTGTGTGTGTGTGTGTGTGTGTGTGTGTGTGTGTGTGTGTGTGTGTTTACCACTGTTTATAGAATATATATGAATGTACCACTTGCCACTGACACAGGAAGGGTTAGAAAGAGTCGAAGAGTAATGGAAATATTTGGCACATTATCTAAATGATTCTGTAATATTTTAAAGCTTCTTACGTTATTGTTCTCTTAATACAAATACCTAAGAGCCACTTAAAGTAGGCAGTGACTTAATGAGGTTGCTTTATGGGCATAAGAAGTATAGATTATGAGGATATATAGAATAGATAACGGCTGATCCTGAACATGAAATTTAGAGTGAAATTGTCTGGAAAGCATTCTCTCAGAAGTCAGCAGGCCTTGGGAAGAAACTCTCCGAGGAAAATACGAAACGAATAAAAATTCTTCGTCCCTGTGTACATGGCAGAGTGGGGTTTAACTGTAACTAGTAGAACCACAATTTTTCATTGAAATAACATCTATCGAAAAGTTTTGTAGAGGGGAAAATAAGTCATTACCAACAAGTTCACATAAACACTTTTAAACTATGTCTCGGTTGGAAATAAAGTATTGGAGAACTTTAGCAAGGTATGGTAGCAATATTCCGTTTTTAGTCTGTGATGACTCTTACAAGGATAGAGCATGTCAGGTGGAACTATATACATTCTGGAGTATTACAAGAGATTGACCATTTTCTGGTGTGTCTTTAGCAATAGATCGTAGAAATGAGCTCCGCATGAGTAAGTTTGGTGTGAAATTCATTCACTGAGTTCTGAAGAAAGTGTTATTTTTGAAGCTGTTAATAGGCAGTGAAATATAATCATTATCACCCGAGAGAAATATGTAAGAAATAACAATAATATAGAGATAGAACTCATAACAACTTTATAGGGACTAAACAATACACACTTTATAGGACTAGACACACAGACAGAACAATCAAAGTTAATCCCCCAGATATCGAGTTCAAAAACCACAAGAACAGAACGTGCTTTCTTATTGACATGGAAGTACCTGCAGAGTATAATGTATCTTTGTAGATCTCCAAAAGTACAAGGATCTTAAAGTGGAAATCTAAAAAATGTGGCACATGAGGACATCAATAATCCCAGTTATAGTTGGAACCTTCAGGTTGATTTGAAAAGGTTCCAATAGACTCATTGAAGGAATTTCTGGTAGCTCATACCTTAACGAAATAGAAAATATTTTAATTTATCTATAAAAATGTATGTAATCTTAGTTTGCTTTTTTTTTTCAAAAATAATAAGTGGAAAATATCATAAAGTTATTAAGTCATTTCTGAACTTAGGTTACTGGTTAGGGTCCATAAGAAAATGTGTCAACAACAGAAATCCAAGGAAATAAAAATAATATTGTCAGTTTATTGATCGTACTAAATATAACTGACAGTCTGAAGTAATTGAATACAGTGTAGGTTAGCGAATATTGGAAATAGAATTAGAATGAAGGGGGCCTCAACTTAGCACAAAAAATCGCGAGACTTCAAGTACCATTTTCACACCTCAAATCAATCTTCAGGCAAAATTGGAAGCATGAATTTGAATCTCACCACATATTTTAACAATACATATACACACATATACACATCCACACGCACATATACATTTATATATTTATTTATTGTTAAGGAAGGTTCCGAAGATTAACGAAATGGATTTAACAACCGACATATTAGTTTGTTTGAACTTTATTTTTAATTGATACTCGTATTTGAGTAGATATTCTGTTTTTAATCAAACAGTATATTTCTATATTTATTTCTACGAGAAATTTTGTTTCGAAAAGGTGTGTCACTGCGACCTCTAACACAAAGGAAGCCACCAATTGATCTGGTGTGTCTTGGACCGCCCGACCACGAATTATTTCACAGTATAACCAATATTATCTCATTATTTAATTAGATAAGCTTTTAATTGCTTTCATTTTTTTTTTTAAATTTTAACAATTTATATAGTTTCAAAATTATTTTAAAAATATTTTAAAAACTTGTAGACTTTAGGATAAGTTATGAAGGGAAGATAATATTTACTAATAAAAAATTAAAAGTTTAATATAAATCATCGAGCAATCGCAGTTTTTAAATAATTTTTTATCTTTTTTTGTGTGTACTTGAAGTTTGTTTATTTTTTTGTATGGTATTTTCTGTGTGTACATTAAAAGGTCATTTGAATAAATATGTTACTTGTGATCACCATAGACACTTAGCTTATCAGGCATCTGTCCGTTATCAGATGTTAGATGATAGGGAAAATGTCAGAAAAATCAACATTCCGTGATTAAGAAATAGTTTTAGTCTAAATTTTATGTTATAAATACCTAATACTTGTGTAATTCAGATTAATTTAACATTAAATTTGTTAATCTTCTAAAACTAGTGTGGCAAAGTTGTATGCTTCATTTTTGCAGGATTTTTAAACCAGACAATTAACTTTTGTTTACAAGTCTGTTGATTCACAAAAATTGTCACAAAAATTTAAAAAACTTTTAAAATATCAAAATTTTAGATTCCAATCAATATAATTTCTGTTTGAAATACACCAAAGTATTTCGCTTACTGGATATAGATTTAATGATTTAGCCTTTAATTAAAACTAAAATAAAACTTTCAAGGAAACTTTTTTATTTTTTAAAATCTAATTTGAGAGTTAATCATAAAAAATGAGTGGAGGTACCTACTTTTAGTAGTAATTTGGTCAAAGTGCAAACGGGTATTCGCAGTAAGCCTAGTGAATGAATTACTTGTCTGTAAATTATCCAGTTACCGACTATACCCAGAGCCCAACCATTCGATCAAGCTTACATTTTTGAGCTAGTAGTCGCGTAAATTTACTCTTATATTAAAGAAGTAAATTTCTATAAAAACTGATGTAAAATAATTTACATTAACTTTTGTTGAGAAATAAGTACAATCGAAGCAATATATCATGCATGTTAACTTGGGTTTGTGACTAGTCAAATGCCCTATTTGAAGTTTTGTTTCAAGGAACATGGAGAAATGTTATTTAAATTATTGCCTTATTTCAAAGTAGCTTCTTGATTATATGGTCGGACTTTGCTGAGAACATAAATTCATTTTTTAGCTGATTTTTACATGGCTGTGGTGTCTCCGGCATTTTGATTGGTTTTGTTGCATTGTTTTATTTTCGCATTTACTTTTTTTTTCTCGTATTTATTTTTTGTGCTTCAAAAGAGTTTTGTAAAGGAAAGAATTCAGAGAAAACAAATCACACTGTTCTACTAGTATTGAACTTAGTATTAACCTTTTGTGTTCTGAGAGTGGAAAAGAGGGGAAAAATAGGTTAGAACTCCACTACTATGAATGAAAAGTTATTCCATTGAATTTATTGGAGTAACATATACTCAAACTCATTCCTAAGTTGTATATACTATAGTGGTGTAGTATGAAAATGAAGGTGCTGCTTGAGTTTGCCCCCCCCCTCCTTCTCAAAAATAATCTCGGCCTTTAAGTGACCCCTCACTTTCAGAGTTCCACAATCGCCACTGGTTATATAGAGACGATGGTCTCATGATCATGTATAATTCTACTGACTCTGAAATAGACAGACTTCGTAAATTCATACATAGCATAATGAAAACTTTAATTTTAAAGTAATAGTATAAACCAACATAAAAAGATTTTACTCTAGATTTTGTAAATAACGCATGCTCAACCCACATAAAACATAATGCTAACCCTATCTACATACATCCTAAATCTAATCACCCACCGTCTATTATTAAACACATAACACATTCTGTTGAACACAGAATAAACAATAATTCCTCAACTGAAAGCATGTTTGATATGATAATAAAAAACAAAACAATAAAATCTTAAAACAATATGACAAAAGTAGCAATAATAACCAACTTATTATAAATAATGATAATAACACTCATATTTGCAATTGTCATAACCCTAACGTATGTCTTCCGCAAAATAGATCCCTTACAAATTCCATAGTCCATAGTATACCAAGCTACCATCTCTAATATGTATATACTCCTTTTTAGCTCTAGCATCTCAGTAGGGGAAAACTCACGATAAATGGATGTTTCCTCGAAGAGACTACGTGCCTTGAACAACTATTGGGCTTTAAACTCAACCCATACACCAACTGGAACTCATGCATACGGTCGATCTCTAAAGATGCAAGAAAAATGGCAAGTTCCCTGTCTCTCTCCATTAAGTACCTGACGTAAATGTAGAGGATAGGAATCCTCTACGTTTACATGAGCCAGCTCAGGACTAAAATAGGATACAGTAACTACCAAGTCCCCACTTTCTAGTCGCGATAATGTTCAAAATCGTTTCCGCATACTTCTGGGTGGCAAATTATTTTACACCCCGAAACCTCACTCTGTAAGACGGGATGAAGCAAACCTGTCGCTGTCATATCGCTCCACTGAAAGTGCATAGTTCATTTTTTAGTTCGGCCTGTTCTTATTTTCATGGCTAGGACCTACTGTGCATTGCAACATACTAAGCCCCATTTTTTCCCGTATTCCATTGGGTTCTAGGGTTAACTATTATCTTCCCCACCTATCCGCATGATTGGTTGGTTGATTTTGTTAAGCTGCATATCAACACCACAACGAGTTGTTTTATACCAAAAACTGAATATTTTGAGCACAGTTTTATGTCCTAACTGTAGATAAAATGTTGCTCATTTTGCTATGAGATTTATTTTTGGTAATTCTAGTATAAAAATGTATAGTTTGTTTTGTTTTTTTTTTGTATAAAATGTATTGCTGGTATTTTATAGTGTTTTGGAGTTCACTATTTGCCCATAGCTGTGTCCCTAACAGATGCTACCACTCCGAAACAGATTGGGTCTGGGAACAACAATTAAAACGTGCTTCGATCCTCATCAAGATCTTCAATTTCCGGATCAGAGACCTTGCTGACGGATGAAGTTTATCATTATGTGCAAAACTACTATCCGCGTGAACTGTGTCTTTTACTCTGTAACCTTCCTCATGGGACTTGTACAGGATGGACCTAATTGTAAAAAATATCTCTATAAATATAACTTGATCGATCAATAGATATATGGAGTGTATATAGATAGATAGATAGATATGGGTGTAAATTTAACTTTTATACGCTTGCCTTGGCTATAAGACGCTGGTTGTGTTGGTGGTGAAGCCCATAAGTAATAATCTCAAATTAAATAATAACAAGAAATAGATAATTCGCCATTCCATTCAGAATTATTAGAAAAGCGACGATGTCCTGATCGCACAATACTCAAAATATTGGCATGTTTGTTGGCATGCGGATTGATTCTAGCACGAATGTAAGAATTGTTATCAATCTGTTTCCAACCATTACCAATTACGTCAGCAGAAGAGGCTCGTATTGATTTCTTTGTTCTGCTTTTAGACGAGCAATTGGCAGAAGATTC